>CATIWF010081665.1:0-97917 GCA_949630135.1 Balakata baccata | reverse complement strand
TATCCTAAACACCCGTGTAGGAGGCGAATTTGTCTTAAGGAAACTGTGTGCTACACAGGCCTCAGATTGGTTTTCCATTTTCTACTATATTTTGAATATTGAATTAACATTTCTCCTATCCTATTTCTTGTATTTGATTTTCTAACAGCATCAACATTAAGTTTGCATGTTCCAGTATTCAAATTTATCCATTTTTTCTAAAATTGTCTTTGGTTTGTTGAAACATACTCAATTTGAGCAGAAGTAAATGCTTTTAAATAATTTTCTGCCATATCAAAAAGGTCTTTGGTATTATCCACTCTCCGACCATGAACCATATCATTCCGCCAACACCACAAGAACCATAAGCAAACACAAAATATATTAAAATTGTCATTGAGTGTTAGTCTTGGAAAAACAATTAGTTAGAAGTGAGATAATTAAAACTCCATTTGTAATATAAGGGAAGTTATATTAGTAAAACTTTCAATTGTGATTGGAGAGAGGACTAGGATTTATTAATATACGAACCTCTATAAAAATTCTTTGTGTTAATCTCCTTATCTCACTCCTTTAATTTGTTGCTTTACCCATTTGCTAAAATTTTTAATTCTGCACCCATTCATACCTCCTTTCTCTGTGACTGTTAGGCAACAATTAGTATTAGAGCAAGGTCTAGAATTTAAACCCTATCAATTCTAGCAAAGATCATCGATGGCTAATGGAGATTTCTAAAGCCTTAAACCATTCTTCGATGGGTCAAACTATGTCCTTTAGAAATTTAGAATGGAAGACTACTTAGTGAAGGCATAGACATTTGGGATAGTGTTCACAGGGAGCGGACAACTATAACAAAGAAGAACATTGATAGTAAAGATGAGATCCAGTCTTAGGGATGAGTGGACCGAACCATACAAGAGAGAAGACATTGGAGAACTACTACGAAGGCATCAAGTAAGTAAGTCTAAGAAAATTCAACTTCTTATGACCGAATATGTGTAACACTCTCTCATATATTACAAATAATCCCATAATATATAGGAAGTGTTATAGTCTGGGTAGTTATAACTTGTCCAAATTTGAATATTTTCTATATAAATCATTATTATTCTCTAGGTATGTATACTGGATTTGACATACTTGTCTAATTTATCAAATATACTCTGAACTAGCTAACATTAGTTACTGTTTACCTTTTTTAAGCACATTCTGTATTTTAGGTTGGCCATCAAGGCCCTCATTTTATGCATCTCAACTATGTCTAATTGAGCTATATCTTTTCTTTTCCTTTTTTCTATTCTTTACTATTTCTTACTTACATCATATTACATGATTATAAGATAAGCAAAATAATTAATTGCATTTCCAATAATGAATGCAATAAATAAATGCATGCTATAAATTTGCCTGGTCCATAATTCGAGTTTATACAGTCTCCTTTCTGCATGGACTTTAGCATTGCCACTTCAACTATACATTGGCTCCATTACATGTGTACATAAAAATACGCTAAGCTACTCATAGCTTAGTAATACACATATGCATATTAGATCTAACATATAGTCTTATAATTTATGGCATGTAAAACTATTGGTAAAACATATTCATAGCAGTGCCAAGGCATACATTACTTATGCGAATGTTACATATTAAATCAATATTCACACACATGTGCTTATCTGGTTTATAGACTACATGTCTTTTCCTTTATTTAGTATCCCAATATTTTAACATCATGCATATATCAACCTTGGAATAATTATCCCAATATTAATCGCTCAAGGTTCTTTTATTTTTTTCATTTATCAATCAACGCATTTACCTCTTAGAGGCTTGAGCGTATCGAATTCATATAATAAATTTATGATACATCACTCAATTACCTCTTACATTGTATCCTTATTTCAATTGTATCATAATGATTGAACGTGCATATTAAAGACTTACAAAATTGATAAGGATTCCTTTCAAAAAAGGCTTCATATGCCTAAGTGACTCATCCTTCATTGTCTTTAGCTTGGAATGGAATTGGCTTTCACATGTACTCTTCACAATGTCCTAAAACATCTTTTTGCACTTAGGTTCATTGTATTTTTTTTCCAATTGGCATAAATATGCCTAGCATAATTTCTATGTTCAGCATTTGGTGCAAGTTTTGCAATTCCATTGATTAGTCCCTAGCAAATAAATGAAACACATAATTAGTATGCTGCAATGGAAGTTAGTCAAGTGGACGAACATATGAAAGACACTGTAAAGGAAATAAGACAAGTGAATGTGCATATTACCTTATGCTGGTCATTGATGAATGTCCACCCAAATCCATCTCCAATATTAAATTCCTTATATAATAACTCAAAGAACCAAGACCATCTCTCCTCATTTTCCTTCTCCACTACTACCTACGCTGTCATATACATTTTATTATTTAGATTTTTAGCAATAGCTCCAAGTAAAGCTCCTCCTAATACAGTTTAAAAAAAAAAACAGGCTTTGATAAAGCCCTTCTACAACCTTTAATGAACCCTTTACATAATGCACTGAATCTAATATAAATTCTCTAAAACACTACTTTTCCAAAAGCATCAAGATCTTTTAAGATAAACCTACCATACTTGTCCATCTTCATAAGCTCTGCATAGTATGATCTCAATTTGCTATAATGTTCTTCAAAAGATCCATAAAGCTTGTTCAGAGCTTTCCATTTAGCTCTGTAACATTGCATTAAAGTCACATCCAAGTCAAATTTCATCTACATATCTTGTACAATTTGTTTGGCAGGATAGTTTGGGTTTCTTATGAAAGCATTTAACATTTGCTTTGTGATCTACTCACTAGTAGCTTGCCTATTGTAACCTTGCCTAAAACAAGTGTGTGTTACATCAATAACTTTTATAACACATGTCTGTTCACCTTGAACTTTGCTTGCATATAACCTCCATGGACAATCTTTTACATATTTAGCTTCAACCCTACCCCTTCCACTTTTGGTCCATCTTATATTATGACCATTATCACTGGACTAAGTCTGGATGCCTAATTGGCACTCATCCATATCATTAAATTGTAATCCAACTTCTAGCTCCAACTTCTTATGATCACCATTAGGATCATAAACCTTAGGTCTAGCTCTCATTTCCCTTATTGGATTAAGATCCCATTCTTCACTAGAAATAGGTGTAATCATAGTGTCTTCAGATAAGTGGTACTTAGAATTGTACACACTAGCTTCATCCATTTCATTAACATTCTTTAAGGCTGGACCACTAGTTTTTATCTTCTTCCCCTTCTCCCTCTCTTTTTCCCCTTGGGTTTAACCTTATTATTACCTCTTATATCATCCTTTTTAGATCCCTTTGTAACACACCTTTGGTTCTTTCTAGCCTCAATGTGCTCTTCATCATCAAAGCTAAAATCTTTATCCTCTATACCATCTTCAGTATCACTTTCCTTAACTAGATTGTAATCTACTTCATCATTCCCTACCACATATGATGCATCACCAGCATCATAAGCATCTTCATTAGCCCTGTTCTCACCAACTAACTCTATAATCTTATCTGCTTCACAAAATACACTCACATTATGCAATTCAGGCTCAATGTATTGTAGCATTTTCATGACTCCCTTTTCATTATTAAAGAAATGAAATTTGACATAGTCCCCCTTCTTCTCCCTAAAAGCTATTCCATTGATCTTAGAATACCCTACTTCTTTCACATAATTTACAATGTCAAAGTATCATATTCTATCTATATCATAATACATTATAGGTTGCAACTCTCCACCAACATACGACTCATCACTATCAAAATACCCCCTAACATTAAGATGCATGGTGAAAACTTCATCCATACTACATATGCACGAAATATATAAAGAAATGAGCACTAAACCCTCAAAACCCTTAAAATAATTTAATATATTAAAAAAGAATGGCACTATGAGAAAGCATACATGATAAAGATTGATGCTTCAAAACGAATGGATATGGTTACTGGGAGTTCGTGATCGAATGATTGAGATTCAACACGGCTGGACCACTGCTCTTAAAATGCGACAAGAATAGAATATTCGAGTTTGCTTTAGGGATTAAAGAAATTAGAAAGTGAAAGCTGCTAGGTTAGGGATGGGGCCATAAAAGTAAACGATGGGGACACTAAGGAAAGGACGAACTAAGGCAAACAAATGTGAGGAAAATTTTCTTCATTTTTATAAGGTGCAATACGCACCATTCTGATATGGCATTTTTTTTTCAAGTAGGACGTCTTTAGTAACACATAAGCATGAGTAGCCATAAATTTCATTGGAAGACAATTTTGAAAAGAAAACATAATTTAGGCATTAAAAATGTAAATTTTTTTAGTTCAGGTTAAAATTGTTAAAATAGGCAAAGTTTGGGTATTTATCGGTAATTATTCCTTGTAAAAAATGTATTACAAATAAATCAATAGCGAAATTGTGTTACAAATAATTTATCTTATACACATATTTCTACTAACAAATATTGTATTTATTTATTATTTAGGCTACATATTATTATATTTATATGCTATATATTTAGCTTATTATTTTCCCTTTTCATAATCCGACACAACATAAGAGTAACTTATTAGTATAAAGTATTGGGCACTAACAACATATATACTACTGATTAAATAAAATAAATATGGTAAAATGAATTTTTGGTACCAAAACTTTGGCACCTGTATCCAAATGGTATCAAATTTTTGATTTGTATCAATTTAGTATCATATATTTACAATTTTGTTTCAGAATGGTATCAAATCTTTATTTTGTATCAATTTAGTACCACATCTTTACAATTTTGTTTCAGATGAAAGTATCTACAATATTTATGGTAGATTTTATCTAACATGAACAGCAAAAATATACATATCATGTTACATTACATGCCACTTCAAATAAAAATATCACATATTATTAACTCATATGTCTAAAGACTAAAATATGAGGCATTTTTTTATCTGAAGTGGCATGTAACGTGGTATAATACATATATTTCTAATATTTATGTCAGACAAATTCTACCGTAAATATTATAAATACTTTAATCTGAAACACAATTATAAAGCTGTGGTACTAAATTAATACAAAACAAAAATTTGATACCATTCTGAAATAAAATTGTAAAGATGTGATACTAAATTGATACAAAATAGAAATTTGGTACCATTTTGATACAAATGCCAAAATTTTGATACAAAAAATTCATTTTACCCAAAATAAATAACTTCTTCGTCTTTGAATTTTTAGAAATATATTAAAAAAGTATCAAATTCATCTTTTCCTTGTAACAATAGCTAAAATAATAGTAATTGTTCCTTCAAATTAAGGCTTTAACATTCGTGGACAATAAAAATTGTAAAAAGTTGGTCTAGGACTTTGGAAAACCCTATAAAATCATTACTGATACTGTCAAAATATTAAAGCCAATAATAAATGACTTAGTAAGGGAAAATATTTGACTTGATCAATGGTGCCATGTTAGCATCAGTGGGCTACATACACATTTTTATAAACTTTACAAGGAGCAATATAGACTAAAAATCAATTATGGGTGACAAAGTGCACCAAAAAAAGTAAGGGCAAAATAACAAATTTGGGCAATTGCATGGAGCCGTATGTGCCTTATGCCTATTTATTTATTTATTCCCTATTTGTGTTCGGTTAAGAGTAGTTTTAATGCTACAAAGGCTCTTAGCCTTCTAACTGCTACTTGCAAACTCCAAGCTCCTACTACTGCTAATTATGGATGTTATAGTTCCCTTTCTTTTTTCATTTTCCTCTTTGGTTTTCTTTATTATCGTTAGACTTTTGCAATTTAGTTTTTTTTTTCCATTTTTTGGGTAGTAGGTTTGACTTCTCATGGTGCTCTTGGTATGTTTTGATCTTGATCTTTCAGTTGGTCAAGCTTGAAATTTATTTTAGGTTAAATTTTAAAAAAAATCATAAATTTTACACTTTATCACAGTCATGATCAATTCTTTAAAAATTTGAATTTAATTATATGTACTTTAGGTTTTGTAACAAATCTTGCCTTAAGTGAATCGTACCTCACTCCGAGCCTATGTAGCAATGATGTGGAAAAATTTTAAAAATATAAAAGAATGACGTAGAAAATACGGTGGAGTTGATGTGGAAAAAATTGCTATGTGGATATAAAAACCAAAACGATACTATTTTGGAAAACATATTTATTAAAATAGATCCATGAATCTCCTTCTCAAAATCGTTACTTTCTCAAAATAGATATCATTATAACATGGTTTATCTCTCTCCTAGTCAAACGGTATCATTTTAGTTTATGTGGGAGGAGTAATTTCATGTGCAAAACGACGCCGTTTTGATTTATATATCCATATGACAATTTTTTGTCTATATCAATTCCACTGTGTTTCCTACGTTATTATTTTATAGTTTTAATGCATTTCCATGTTATCGCCACATGAGTTCAGAGTAGGTATGTCCACCCGATGCAAATTTGTTACAAACCTAAAATACATAAAATTAAACTCAAATTTTTAAAAAATTGGCTATAACTGTGACAAAATGCAAAATTAAGAATTTTTTTTAATATAATTTAGCCTTTATTTTATTGTCAAAAGTCCTTTTTTTTTTAAATCTTGGTTTTCTTTGAGTTATTCTTATAATAGTTAAAATATATATAATATTCATGAGGATGTTAATTTATTTGTTTCGAAATTCTCTGCATTGATTTGGTCTCATATGTTATTTCTTTTTCCTTTTTTTTTAGTGAGTAGTGAGATAGAGAGAAAGGCATAAAGAAGGAAGCTAAAAACTGTCCGTTTAGTGGAAGAAGGTGTAGTTGACTCAAAGAAGAATGTGACATTGTTGAATAGAAAGCTGGACGGTGGGATGCTTTTTTCTTTTTTTTTTTTGAGTTACTTTTAGAAGCATTAGTGAACCACATCGTTTGTTTGGCATTGTAGTACTATCTACAAGCATTTTAGATATATATGGTAATGTATTAATGTGAATGTAATTTCATCAATATTTTCACTTGTTTAATTGTTCTCATAAAAAAAATTTAGTAAAAAATAACTTTTTTGAACAATGCAATTAAGGGGAAGGAGAAAATAGAGACAAATCCAATGTGAATATTAAAATGAGGTCCATTCTAGTCAATTGCTAATATTATCCATCTCACACTATAAATAAAAAAATACTTATTGAGGGAAAAACACTATTTTTTGCCATTTTGAGGTTCAAACTATTAGATTTTTTTTTATAGAAAATGTAAAAAACCTTCTTGTGGTTTCGCACTTTGGCAATTTTAAGTATGTAAAAATTTTTTTTTGCAAAATGGGTCTTGTGATTGACACCATTTACAAAATTGACCTCTAACCCGAGACGACGTTAACTAAAATTGATGTGGCAATTTTCTCTCTCCTACTTGGCTTATTTCTCACTCCTATATGACATAAGTCTATCTCCTACATGGACCAATTAAGCAAAATTGGTCCAAGTACCGGTAGTTCTAACCAACCTACAGATTCTAACCAAATTGCCTTGGAAACTCTGACTTCTAGAATAAATACAATCAGTCAAGATTCTGATGATAGTAATGCCTCAGGACAATTTCAGAAACCCTTCCCTGAAATCAATAGAATGACTTGAAGACAGTCCTCACAAGTCCAAAAATCTTTATAAGTAATTCCCGCACCAAATATAGAAATAATTAAACCAATAGCTCAATCCCGTTTTAATGCCTCGTCTGTCTATATTAGAACATAGATGGAATTACTGAATATGGTATTCTTAGTTTTTTTACAGCAAATGACTATGGCTGCCAATGCTTATAAAATCCAAATAGGAATCGAAGACAAGACTATTGTTGAACTCCTTATAGCGGAGTTTTTAGGCCAGCTTAAAGGATGGTGGGATTATTATCTCACCTCACAACAACAGGAAGATATCCTAAATTCCATCAAAATAGATGAAACAGGAATGCCTATCCTAGATGAACAAGGAAATCCTCAACAGGATGCAGTTGCAACCTTAATTCTGACTATTTCCTTACACTTCGTAGGTGATCCCCTCACATCTAAAAGATAAAAATGCCAAACTCCTTTCAAACCTTAGATGCAAAAAACTTAGTGATTTCCAATGGTAGAAAAATACCTTTCTAACTAGAGTCATGCTCAGAGAAGACTCTAACCAACCTTTCTGGAAAGAAAAATTCCTTGCAGGATTACCAACCCTTTTAGGCGAAAAAGTTAGAAATAAAATTAGGGAAACCTCAGGGCAACAGATCATACCCTATAATGATTTCACTTATGGTGAATTGATTAGTCTTATCCAACAAGAGGGTCTCAAAATTTGTCAAGACTTAAAACTCCAAAAACACCTAAAATGGAAATTAAAACGAACCAAACAAGAGTTAGGTTCTTTTTATCAACATTTTGATATCAATACCAATAAACCATCCTTTTGCACAGGGAACATCAAAAATAAATTCTATAATAATAATACAAATCCAAAAGATTCTAAAGCCTACAAAGGAAGAAAATCTTCCAAATCCCGTGATAAGTTTTACAAAAAAACCTCATTACAAAGGATCCAAATAACAAAATTCCAAGATATCAGCCATCCACTAGTAAGTATAAAGATATTACTTATTACAAATGTGGCAAAAAGGATCATACTTCTAAATTCTGCAAAATAAATAAAAAATTGCATAAAATTCAACTCGATGAAGAAACTAGGTCTAGAATCTCCAACTTACTTATAGACTCTTCTGATTCCGAACTAGAAAGTTTCTCTTCTAATTCCGAAGATAGAAAACCCTTACAGATTGATGAGTTAGTTACTAGTTCATCTAATTTTTCACATAGTGAAACAACAAAACAAATAAATATTCTTACTAAAGAGCGAGATTTCCTTTTAGATGTTGTCAAACATATAAATGATACACAGATTCAGAAAGAATATTTAGATAAACTCTTAAATTCCCTTAGTCAAAGCAAGGTACAAAAAATAGAAGAAAAACCTCCTATTCTTCCTAACACATCAAACAATACCTATAATCTTACTCAGATCCTTGATAAAGCTAAGAAAATAAAAAATAAACTTGTCTATATCCATGATATTCAAAAAGAGATTAAGGAAGTAAAATTAGCATTGAGAGAACTAAGAAAAACAAAAGAGTGATTCTCAAACTCTACAATTGCTTCTTTCTAAATCTGTACAAAATAATTTTGATTCGGATAATACTTCTAGTAAAGAAGTTGATGATGTCCAGAATATTGAGTCTCTTGAAGAAATTCCAGAAGATTTTCATTTTGTTTTAAGAGAAATTATTTCGAGAAAATATTTTATTAAAATTACCCTTGTTGTTTCAGAATACTTTAAAATTGATACCATTTCGTTGTTTGATACTGGAATAGATTTAAATTGCATTAAAACTGGTTTAATACCAAAAAATTTTCGTGAAAATACTCGTGCAAAACTTTCAGCTACAAATAATTCTAAGTTAAAAATAGATTCTAAAATTGAAGCTTCAATTTTAAATAATGATATTGTCCTCACAACTTTCGTTTTAGTTGATAACATACATCATACTGTGATTCTTGGAATAGCTTTTATTAATATAATTACTCCTTTCAAAGTGAGCGAAAAAGGAATTTCTTTTAAATATAATTCTAAAAAATTAAGTTTTCAATTTATTGAAAAACCAAAAACTAGAAGTTTAAATCTTGTGAAGGCTTGTTCCATCCATGAAAATACTATTAATATTTTAATTAAAGGAAAAAGTTTTCATCTTGATAATCTTAAGAAAATTGCTTCTTTTAAGCGTTTAGAAAACCAATTAAAAACCCTTGAGGTTAAAAGTAAAATTTCAAAATTACAAAGTTTTTTTGAAAAAGAAATTTGTTCAGATTTTCCAAATGCTTTTTGGGAACGAAAATAACATATTGTTGATATTCCTTATGAAAAAGATTTTGATGAAAGACTAATTCTAACAAAGGCTCGACCTATTCAGATGAATGCTGAATTAAAGGAACACTGTAGAAAAGAAATTCAGGATCTAGAACAAAAAAGTTTGATTTCTAAATCTAAGTCTCCCTAGAGTTGTGCTGCCTTTTATGTCAACAAAAATTCTGAAATAGAAAGAGGTACTTCTAGGCTTGTTATTAATTATAAGCCTTTAAATTCTGCTTTAAAATGGATCAGATACCCAATTTCCAATAAAAATGATTTATTCCAAAAACTCTATTTTGCCTCAATTTTCTCGAAATTCGATATAAAATCAGGTTTTTGGCAAATTCAAATTTCAAAAATCACCATTACAAAACTGCTTCCACAGTCCCTTTCGGGCAATATGAATGGAATGTGATGCCTTTTGGTTTAAAAAATGCCCCTTCAGAATTTGAAAGAATTATGAATGACATCTTCAATGAATTTTCCAAATTTTGTATTGTTTATATAGATGATGTTTTAATATTCTCTGCTTCTTTAGATGAACACTTTAGGCACCTCAAAATCTTTTTCTATGTTATAAAGAAAAATGGTTTAGTAGTTTCTAAATAAAAAATGCCACTTTTTCAAACAAAAATTCGTTTTTTGGGTCATTACATATCACAAGGATTAATAACCCCTATTGAAAGATCTCTTCAGTTTGCTAATAAATTCCCTCATAAAATTCTCGATAAAACACAGTTACAAAGGTTTTTAGGAAGCCTTGATTATGTTTTAGACTTCTGTCCAAATATCAATAGACTAGCTAAACCTCTTCACAATAGGCTTAAGAAAAATCTTGGTCCATGGTCTGATGAACATACTAATATTGTTCGTACTATTAAGAAACAGGTATTAGATATTCCATGTTTACACATTGCAGATCCCAATCTTCCAAAAATTGTTGAAACTGATGCTTCTGATCTAGGGTACGGTGGGATTCTTAAACATAAGCAAAAATTAAGCAAAATTGGTCCAAGTACCAGTAGTTCTAACCAACCAATGAACTAGATTTTCAGTTATGGCCGAAAAAGTCGGGCTTGTTGGTTTTTGTTCTGGTTCAGCTTGCATATATATATATATATATATATATATATGTGTGTGTGTGTGTGTGTGTGTGTGTGTGAGATAATTTTTTATGAGTGAGAAAATTGGAAGTGATTGGTGCAATTAAAAATTCCAATATTAATAGAAAATATTACAAATATTTTAGATGGAAACATTTCCAAAGACATAATTTTTGGAAGAAAAAATTAGTCAAAGAGTTTTTTTGGTAGTTTTAAAAATCTGATATAAAAATGTTATAATATACAGAGGAGAAGAGGAGAAAAGTGTAGTTGTGTCAAATTCCCTAAATTTTTCTCTCTAACCAGGAATCCATTAAGCTTTTCAACTCTCTTATTTGATAGGCATGGACCTATGGTTTCACCCAGATCCCAGGCAACAATTGTTCTCTTGGACCTTTTTTTTTATCAATTGAACGTGAGCCTGTTAGCATCTCAACCATAACAACTCCAAAAATGTAAACATCACTCTTTACATAGGAACATAAGCAGAACATCAATGTCAGGCAAATCGGCAAAGCTTTAAATTACGTTTAAATGATAGTGGCTTCATGTAATTCTAGGTTAACTGTTCATAAGTTTTAGTAGATCTACATTTGGCCATGGAGTACTCCTGGCCCATGATGCCAAGCAATAGACAGAAACCTTTATATCATAGAACTGAAATAAATTAAAGGTTAGGAGAAACCTATGTACTATGGATCCTTACTCAATCTTTTAAGAGAAAAAAGAATAAAAAGAGGTGCACCTTTACGCCTATTCTTCATTTTGATCAAATGAAAACTGGATGACAAGGCATGTGCCAAAGATAATGAAGGTGAAATCTATATTAACGGGGATATAATAAATCTCTTTCTGGGTGGCAATCTAAAATTTATAGAATATTACCTTATCAAGCAGTACATTTGAGGATTTGAAATTTATGTGAATTGATCAATACATCTGCTGTCTGCAAGTATGCCAGTCTATGAGCCATTCCTAAAGCAATCTATAACCTTATGTCCCATGGAAGTGGCAGAACTGAACCCTCTGCACATAACATACAAAATATTATACAAACGACATAAAAAGAACAGAACAAATTTGACATGTAAACGCAAAAGAATGTTTGCAAATGCAGATTTTCATTCCATTCGATGGAAAGTAGACAATGGTAATTAGCTCTTACTTCCAAATAGATGGTAATTTAATCAAGAGAGCTAATAGCTGGAATCATAAAGGTTAAACATGGATAAATAAGCAAGAGAGATAATAGCAGTTTCACAGGCCACCAATAATTTCAACCTTAATGCTATTACTTAATCATCACCTAATAAAACCCAGATATGATCATGAAGTTAGACAAATTTAATGAACCTAGAAGTATCTTTCCTTTTCTATTTTTGTTGTTAAAAGAAGAATGTTGGACAATGGACAAGCTTTATCACTATTCTAAAACAAGAACAGACATGAAAAAGAAGAAAGAACAGAGAATATCAAATTATTGATTGCATCTACTTTCTGAACATATTAAAATTCAAAACAATGGAAGTAGGCTATTAACAGAGGAAATATTCATCAGAAAATAGAAAATAACAAACAAATAATAAAAAAACATACCAACCACTGCCTCATCCTTTGCTGGCTGAAGGAATACAATTGCAAAAAACGGAAATCAATTTCCGAGTCTCCAGAGATGGCATCAACTTTTTTATGCCACGAGATGGCAGCTTCTCCTTTAGCCTGCCTTTATAAACTTTGCCAAAACCTCCTCTTCCCAACATTATATCCCTTCTTAAATTGCATGTGGTCGTCTTCAATTGGGCATATGTGAAAGCCAGCCTCATAAACAATTTCATTGTAGGTTTGGTTATTCTAACTTGAGCTGCCCATGTGATATTGGCGCCTGTCTCAATTTGGCAGCTTCTGTCACCAAGAAAAGACGTGTCTGCCAATACAATACAAAACAAAGATATACATGTGAAATATTTTTATACTAATAACAACAAAAATGTCTATGAATTTTATGTACATGCAAAATATTAATTGTATTCATTATATATATTAGTGCATTTAGTCGTGGATAGATTGAAATTCCAATGGTAACCATCCAAAAACTCGTCGAAAAAATCAAATTTCAATTTATAAATCTTGTTTGACAATATGAACTTGGCGGTGCTACCCTCTCATTGGGCCTATGCATCAAAGATTAACACAGTAACAGTCCTTTTCTTTATTGATTTTCATTTGTAATCAACAGGTCTCTCCATCTATACATATGTCCTAGCTACTGCATTTCTAGAGATTGGATAGCAAGCTTAGCTGCAACAATGGAAATATTCTCATTAACTAATTCTAAGGAATCATCGAGCCTTCGTAGTGTGTCTTTCACATCCATTGCTCTTTGCTTCTTTTGCTGCAACTTAAATATGTCTGATTGAGTAGATCCTGTCAAAAGTAACATGTCTACATCAGTTCAGTTGTTGCCTGCTTATTCTCCTCCAAGAAAGTTGTTAACCCAATTAGAAAATCAACAATGATGCATCTAAATGATTGTTGGAATTTGGCGAGCTTGGGTCCAACTTGAATTGGAAGAGTGAAGACCAAATTGGTAATTGGAATATGCATTAGAGGACTCATTTCCAAAATGGCTTGGCCTAATTTGGTTATTTTGCCTCACTTGCTTATATCAAACTCTTTTTCTTTCCTTTTTCCCGATGTGGGAATTTAATTTCTTTCAACAATGATAATCATAAATATCATTTTCTTAGATAGTTAACTACGCAAATATTGTAGCTAATTTAATATTGAACTCAAGGTATATGCTGCAAAGGAAAAGAGAAATCCTTGGCATGCTCACTATTTATATTAGATGCTAGATATATGCATTATCTTTGCACTAGCCGTGAATAAAACCTAGATATATATGAACACTCATGCAAGTACACCTTGGCCTCAAATATTCCTTCAGTTCTGAAATTTGCATGTTGCTGAACACCACCAACTGTTTATTAAAATGCTACCAAGGTAAAAATGGAAGCATGCATTTGTACAGAAATTGTCAGACTGAGGAAAAAGGCCTAAGTTACAAATCCCTTCAATCGAATAATCATCTCAGATGGCTTTATCTCATTACACTCAATCAAATACTGGATGAAGGAGAAAACACTTGCCTGTAATAGGTTGGAGTGCTGCGAAAGATACCCGCTCTGCCAGAGATGGAATGAAAGCTTTGTCACATTCCAAGGATGGTTCCTTTTCAGCCCATGTTAGAGAGTTTGCAATAGCAGTCTGTAATAATGCCTCTTTGGGAACCTATCAAAGGGATAAACTAGCAGATGAATCTGTAAACAAAATGGCAGTGATATAATTCCCAAGGCAGTATCCAATTGAAGCATTAGTTTATTCCACAACATGAGCAGTAAACACATAACGAGCTATTCTTTAACTTGAAAATCATTTCAGACATATGATTCTTCAAGGTTGTATAGCTGAAGATTTTTAGCAGAGAAATAATATTTTGTATTTTTACTCAATCTTAATTTATATAGCTTTACAAAGGGTGAATTTATACACAAAAATATTTAACCTAATAAGGAAATTCTCCTACAATTAAGGAATTTCAACAATCTAGAAATCAATTACAAGATTAATGCAATTCTAAAATGGAATATTTTGGTCAACACTCCCCCTCAAGACGGTTCGTAGATATTACACATATCCATCACAGCAGTACTTAATATACTGCTATGCCTCTATTAGATGCCATCTCACCACCAACACTCAATAACATAAAACCACTGTCGCAAACAACTAGAACTTTTGCATCCTCTAGTCTCTATTCACTGGTGCCAGAGCATCATTAATTCAGCATCAGTTGCTCTATTATCACTAGCACTATTCTGGAGCTCAATACATTCCAGTTTTGCCTGTCTGTGGAAAATTCTATTAAAAATTATAGAATTAGGTTAATCTATTATGCATACTGCAAGAAATTATATGATTTAACCACTTTAAGCCTGTTTCCCTTAGGACACCCGACTTAGCAACACTCTAACAGAGCATGAATTGTAATTGCTATTTCCTTCTATCTCCATATGACAAACCAAATAGGAATAGCAAATCCTCCATCAGATCAACCGAAAGATACAAGCGTAAAAGAAGCATAAGTTCACAGTTCACACATACATTAACGACTACAAGAAGGCAATTGTATGATTTCCAAGGGTATAAGTCCCCATTCAAATCAATAAATGAGTCAACTTTACTCAAAAAGCTCAAGTTAAATTCATATCCAAATCCCTCATTTAAATCCTTCATTCAAAGATACTACTAATAAAAAAGGGAAATTGCATGCTTCACATATGATTGCAAAAACAAATACACATACACAATCATGGGTAGAGATAGAAACAAGCGAATAAGGCATTGTATTGTACCTTCAACTTAATTTCCAGGCTATTCAAACTGTTAAGAGCCTCCTTTACTTGTGTTGCTTTGGAGTTCACATTACTTGCACTGTCAAGAATCCGGTCCTGCATTGGTATGACTTCACCTATCAAGTACGGATCTGACTGCAACTTAAAATTGCAAAAAAAAAAAAAAAGGTTAACTTGAGAAGCTAAACAGAAAAATACGTCAAATTTAGTGTAAGGGGAAAAAAGACAGAAAGTGGTACGCTAAGTTCAAAAAATTGGAGACTCATGTATTTTAAGTTCAAAACATTGAAGACACATGTATTTATATTATGCCAGTAAATGTTGAATAATTGCCGCCTCCTTTTGATGTTCTATTGGCTAGACAATTGAACTCTTCACAATTATAGCCAGAGCTCCTCAATTCATGATTGCGTGATAAATTTTATCAAAGAGGAAACAATTTATAGGTTGGAAACCTAAAGAGTTCGCTAAACTTAAAGAAGATATACAGTCTTTCTACAAAACAAAAAAGAATAGTGTTTTCTTGTGAAAAAAAGTATTGATTTAGTTTTACCAATGTCATGTCATTGTTCCTAATTTTTTTGTGTCATCTTAACTTTTTGAATCTGTTCAAAGTTTAACTCACCTGCAAAAATTTCACAATCTTAACACGACCAATTCCCCTTATGGAAACTAATGCTCCAACATCTAAACGCTCAACCTACAGAGCAGTAAAAGTAAATTTAGTTTACAGAGCAAATATAATTTTTTGAAGATTTAAAATCTCAAATATTATAGAAAATTACACTTTCTATAAAGACCAGACAGCCATGTCTAGCTTCAAATGATGCTTCAGTCCCTGAGCTGCTAATATTAATGGGATCCAAAACAAAATGCACAAAGAGCTTGTCCTTCTTCGATAAAGACTGCAATGCAAAGTTCAGAGACAGACTGTACACAAGTTATGTTTCTATTTTTTACATCATTGTTGAAGCAACTAAAAAACTTTTTGTTAGCAATTAATGAACAAGGTTAAGAAAGAAAAATACATAGAATAAATCCATAAGCTATTTGCATGAACCACAAAATTCAAGCCTCCCTATGTACCAAAGTTTGAGACAGCAATGCTTTAAAATAATAGCATATATGGATGAAGGAATAAGTGCTCACAACACATACATGAAACTAAATGAGGATAAAATAAGAAAATTTTCTCAGCTGCCTAACTTATGGTCATTCACATATGCAGTAACAGAATTTAAGTATAGAAGTACATGAATAAAGGATTTTTGGGTTCTACCCTTAACATTGATCCTTTTTTGCCGCTTATTATTAGGTCCTCACCTAGAAGCTTGAACTTTCAAGCAGAGTGGTTTTTCTGACAATCTTCTTTCTCACTACCCTTCTTCAAGAGTTCATAGATTACCAAAAGAAGTAGAAAAAAGATGGTAAAGAACAGCATTTAAGTAAATTTATAAGAGGATACAAAGATCTTCCCCGAACTGTAACTGCAATCCTCCTACAAAGAACATATTGTTTTTGCAATACAGTTTACTACTTTCTCCCCTTCTTTTTCTTTCTCATTCTCTTACAATAATGGTCAGCACCCTGTTGCTGCAGTTTTGAATCTTGAAATATAAATTAATTCAAATCACAACAGGTGTAAAACCAATAAACTTTAAACTAACTTTTACATTCTACATAAACTATTTCTCTTGTTAACATATTTTCAAGTTACAAGTGTAAATTTCAAGTCCTAGATTTTCATTTAAGAGCGAACCACTGAACCTTGTCGGAGTTCAGCAAAAAATGCACTAGAAACAAAAGCTAAACAAAACTAAAACAATGCCTTGCAACATATATTTCATTTGTATAAGTACTTCAAAATGGGTTAGAAAGTTTTACACCAGTGCAGCCCTTTCTAGTCCTGTTGAAGAATCATGAGAAATAAACAACCCACTATATGTCAGCCCCATAGAGATGAAAATCTACAATATTTCCTGGACCATTTATCTTATTCCATATGATACGAAAATAAGGGAAAGTCTAAAAAAGAGAACTTCTATTTCAAGACATATTGAACATAAAACAGAACTATATGCCTTAAAAAGGGCAAATAGCTATAAAACAAACTCGCTAAATAATAGACGCAGAGAAGAGATTCAGTACCTCCTCCAGCAGAGCCAGATACCTAGCTTCATACAGATGCAAAACCTTACTCTCTGATGGAACCAGAACCTGTCAACATAGTTTTAAGTTTTAAGATTGAAAAACACAGTTAAGATAATTAATCTCTCCTAATAACACCAAACAGAAAAGAAAAGTAACCGTTCATGGAAAACGTAAGAAGATGAAAAGCAGACCTCGCCCATGGTAAAAGGCAGAAGTGGGAGGTCGAGAGAGGAAGCATTTAAAGACCAAAGGCGCCGTCTGAAACTGAAAGTGCCAAGCTGATGAATCCCACCAAAATTAACTTGAAAAAAAGAGGAGCGGGATAACTGGCATGCAACTTTGGTACAGAATTTAAGGTTCCAAACATGGATGCTGTTGACAGCAATAGCATTACTTGAGAGAGTGAGGATTGTTCCATAACTCATCTGAATACGAGAAGAAATTGAGGAAGGAGCAGTTAGAACTGAAGTAGTAATACTGCTGTTTAACGGTCACTACATTATTTATTGTTGCTTCATTTGGGCTATCTTCTCCCGACTGGATATGTGGATAAAATTTAGCGGCGAGTTTGCTTTTTATTCCGTGTACCCGTGGCCGGCGGGGACATGTTCTTTGTTTCGGGTTTTTAAATATCCTTCCATAATTTTTTTAGAATTTCTGTTAATTAACATAATAGTGTTGTATTGTTCACCATATAAATCTCTATAAATGTTATATAAAATCAAATATTTTTAAATATTAATAATTTAAAATTATACACACTAAATTTAATTTTCGATAAAAAAATAATATATGAGTGGTTGGAATTAGTGTTAAAAATTTTAAAAACCGATTTGAAATTTTTTTTATTTAATTGAATAATTTTTTAAATTTTATATAAATTTTTTTTTCAAATCTAATTTTAAAAAAATCGTCTAATTATCTATTTATACTAAAAAATTTTTAAACATAAATTTTTTTATATGCATTTTTTTTAAATGCAATACAAAATAAGAACTATAACAGTTGAAATATAGTTTGCGAAAACATAGCATGCTAAAATAGTATATTTTCCAACAGCTACATCATTTATATTTATCAAAAATTAGATTTAAATATTAAATTGTAAAATTTTTCTAAAAGATATATTATTTACCACATTTATTTTTTTTTATTCTGTCCCAAAAAAAAAATAAAGGAAAACAGATCGAACCCATTCGGTTTGATTTGATTTTGCGTTTGATTCCGATTTGCACGTATCACCTATGTCATCGCATCCACAACACTGAAAGCGAAGAGTATCAAAGTTTTTGGAGTTCCCTCGTTTCCCTTCCTGCGATTAACCAAGCGATCGCTTTTCCTTCTCCTTCAACGCCTCACCATGAAACTCACAGCCGATGATATCACCTCTAACGCTAAGAAACCTGTCTTCTTAACCAAGGCCCAACGCGAGCAATTGGCCCTCGAGCGCCGCCAACAAGAAATCCAACAGCAGAAGCTCCGCCAGCAACAGCTTCTCTCCCAGCTCCACTCCTCCGACCCAAACAACACCGCCAACGGCCAGAAGACCTCCGATTCCGATCGTCGTGACCGTGATCGGGAGCGCGACAAGGACCGGGAGCGTGACCGCGACCGCGAACGTGAGGAGGAGGCCAAGGCTCGGGACCGTGCTCGCCTGGAGAAATTAGCTGAAAGAGAGCATGAGAAGGAGCTGGAAACTATTAAAGAGCAGTATTTGGGATCTAAAAAACCTAAGAAGAGGGTCATTAAACCTAGCGAGAAGTTTCGCTTCTCTTTCGATTGGGAGAATACTGAGGATACCTCTAGAGATATGAATTCCTTGTATCAAAACCCTCATGAAGCCCAGCTCTTATTTGGTCGAGGATTTCGTGCTGGCATGGATCGAAGGGAGCAGAAAAAATTGGCTGCCAAGAATGAGAAGGAGATGAGAGAAGAGATTCGCAGAAAGGATGGTGTTGAAGAAATGCCTGAGGAGGCAGCTGCCCGTAAACTTAAGGAAGAAGCTGCTGATTTGTATGATACTTTTGATATGAGAGTTGATAGGCATTGGTCCGAGAAGAAGCTCGAAGAAATGACTGAGAGAGATTGGAGAATTTTTAGGGAAGATTTCAACATCTCCTATAAGGGATCCAAAATTCCCAGGCCTATGAGAAGTTGGGCTGAGAGTAAACTCACCTCTGAGCTCTTGAAGGCAGTTGAGAGGGCTGGATATAAGAAGCCATCTCCCATTCAGATGGCGGCCATTCCACTGGGGTTGCAGCAGCGTGATGTGATTGGGATAGCCGAGACTGGTTCAGGTAAGACTGCAGCTTTTGTTTTGCCTATGTTAACTTACATTTCGAGGTTGCCCCCCATGAGTGAGGATAATGAGGCAGAGGGGCCTTATGCTGTTGTAATGGCACCTACTCGTGAACTGGCCCAACAAATTGAGGATGAGACTGTGAAGTTTGCTCATTACTTGGGCATCAAAGTCGTTTCAATTGTTGGTGGGCAGTCCATTGAGGAGCAAGGTTTTAGGATTAGGCAAGGATGTGAGGTTGTTATCGCTACTCCAGGTCGTTTGCTTGATTGCTTGGAGAGGCGCTATGCTGTTCTGAATCAGTGCAATTATGTTGTTCTTGATGAGGCTGATCGCATGATAGATATGGGCTTTGAACCCCAGGTTGTGGGAGTGTTGGACGCAATGCCATCAAGTAACTTAAAACCAGAGAATGAAGATGAAGAGCTTGATGAGAAAAGGATTTACCGAACCACTTATATGTTCAGTGCTACTATGCCACCCGCTGTTGAGCGCCTTGCTAGGAAGTATTTGAGAAACCCTGTTGTAGTTACCATTGGAACTGCTGGAAAGACAACCGACTTAATATCACAGCATGTGATCATGATAAAAGAATCAGGGAAATTTCCCAAGTTGCAGAGATTACTTGATGAACTTGGAGATAAAACGGCGATTGTTTTTGTTAACACTAAGAAAAATGCAGACATGGTTGCCAAGAATCTGGATAAAGCTGGATATCGTGTGACCACTCTGCATGGTGGAAAGTCCCAGGAGCAGAGAGAAATTAGCCTTGAAGGTTTTAGAACCAAGAGATACAATGTCCTGGTTGCTACAGATGTTGCTGGCCGTGGTATAGATATACCTGATGTGGCCCATGTCATTAATTATGATATGCCTGGAAATATTGAAATGTACACTCATCGTATTGGACGAACAGGGCGTGCTGGCAAATCAGGTGTGGCTACAACATTCTTGACTCTCGGGGACACTGAAGTTTTTTATGATCTCAAGCAGATGCTTATTCAGAGTAATAGTCATGTGCCTCCTGAGTTGGCTAAACACGAGGCCTCAAAATTCAAGCCGGGAACTATTCCTGACAGACCACCTAGGCGAAATGACACTGTTTTTGCTCATTGAGTAACTTCTAGAGATTTTAGAAAATTTACTAAATCACAAGTTCAACACGATGTGCAATGTCGTGGTAGCTGAAGCATCTTTGATTACGACTGCATAAATGATCTGAGTTCACTCTTTGTCCAGAACAAAACAATCAAGATTTATTTATGGAAGTCAATCCTATAAATGGTAATCAATATCGTTATTTATATCTTGCTCTGATGCACTTTTTGTCCTTCAGAATGTCCCTAAGGGAACATTTAATCTCGCATACTGTTTTTGGTGGACTTGAAGGTTTGAAACACTTTTGGCCTCTTTTGGGTGGTCATTTCTCTTATTCTTTATAAATGTCTTATGTTCCATTTCAATTGGTGCATTTCATGATTTTTTTTTCTTTAATTTATCTGTGAGTGATTTGACAGTGCAATCTAATGGGAAATTGTTTCTGAAAACTTGGTCAAATATTACCGGAATCGGTGTAATTGTATCAGATTTAATTGGACCGTATCATCTATCAGCACCATAAATTTTAAAAAATTCTCCATACTATATCAGTATCGGAATCGAACATTATATAATGGGCGATGCGTAATGTATCGGAGGATATTTAAAACCGGATACTTGTAACTTGATATTTACAGTAGAATACAAATTTGCAATGTTGATTTTGTAAAAGGAGGCTTTTACGAGTCATATATCATTTAGTTTCTGACAACTCTTATAGTGGTCCAATTATTAAAATTGGAGCCATAAACCAAAAAAAAATAAAGAGAAATAGGTGCCAAAATATACATTAATGGAAATGTAATCACCTTTACATAATTGCAACACTCATGAGCAATAGATGATCTGAATTATTTTTAAGTATAGAAAAGTCCCCTAAACTTCCTTCTGTTTTTATTCACAAAGTCCAGTTCCCCTGCATTTTCTATGTTCAAATGTGCAATTTCAAGTCTACCCTAAAATTATTTTTCTCCTAGCTAACTCTACTTCAAGATTATGGGATTTCTGAAAGAGATTCATGATCAGACATTCTGTTGTGGCTGCTGTTGTTGGCGCAAAAAATGATCTGAGCTCCAAGGAAGATTTTTGGCACTGCAGTATGCTCTTTATTGAGGTAGGATTGACACCTGAACTTAAAAATGTTAATAGTATAGACCTGAATTTATATCAAGAAATTATAAAATTGAATTTTTAAATATATGTTTTGATCACTTGTACATTGCAATTTTACTTTCTTCATTTTTTTTCTTAATTTCTATTTATAAATGAATGATAATAATTCTTGATCTGTTTTTTCATCAACCTTATTTAAATATTGATTTGTTCCAACTGAGGATTATCTTACAATACATTTGTTTTGAGATTGCTGTTGCACCTTCATTGACTATTATGTAGTGTTTCTTGTTCCAGATTCCACTGTGACTTGACTTTTAAAGGAAATGATAGGACTGAGCAATGCTCCTGTGTTCGTTGGCCATATTCTCTGCGTGTCAAGTGTCTAACTACCCCAAGCTTCTAAAATTGATTTTTTAAGTTTATGTTTTGATCACTTTAGAAAATTGTAAATTGCAACATCTACCGACTAATAGAATGAGATTAGTGATTTTTAAAGGTAAAATGCAAAATCATATACAGCCCAAAAGTTCATTCTTTGCAGAACATATACACAATGGAAATGCACTTCTAAAGGAAGCTGAAAACACTGCATCATTTATGATGCATAAAACCCTTCAGGCTGTTTTCCAGTAAACAACTCTGATCTACAAGGAATTGAACTACTATTTCTGGAAAGGATCATTCTGTTAGCATCTCTCGAAGATCTTATAAAGCTTCTCCAATGAAGCTACCTGTGCATAGCAAGAGTTAAGTATCAGAGCTCTATATTATATGATAACCCCAAAAACTAAACGGAACAAGAAAAATCAATGCACAACTGATAACAGTGCTAAGTCCACTTCATGTTACCGTTTACAGAATCAAAGAAAAAGAAAAATACGGTTGAGGTATAGCTCAAGTGCCAAGAGCGTTAACACTTTTGAGAGAATGAGGTATTGAATTCAAGTCATCTTCTCTGCATTATGTGTGATTTCACTTTTATGGCAAGTGCAAAGGAATGACTACTTCCTGTTGTGTAGTCCTCAGGGCCCACTGGGCCCTTTAAATGTGTCTATGAGATATCCTCCTCCCTAGTACCGAAAAGAAAAAAATAAAATAAAATGATGGCTAAAGTTATTTGAGTTACGTGGACTGACACATGTAACAGTAACTCCACCAATACCAAATCTCACAGCCCAAAACAAATTTAGCATAAGAACTTTACCAAACTTGGCAAGAGTTTCCCAAAAATTGATAGAAAATACATTTCTTAACACCAGCCGTCGAAATATATGGACTGCAAGTTAAATATTCAGACCTCAACAAATGTTCCATTTGTAGCCATTGAAGTTTGCGGCTTGAAAAATAGTCTCATGGAGGGAAACAAGACATGCTGAATCGACCATTCACGTTGAGCCCATGCAGTTTCTGCCTCTGAAAGCAACTCATGCTCAAGTTCATCCTCAACTGAAACATCCCCTGTAAGCACTTCAAAGAATTTAGAAGTTTCCTGGAACATGCAGTTGACTGTAGCGTGTGGATAGATATAAAATATCATTGAAGTTATGGATGAGACAAAATACAAATAAATGCATAGAATTCCCAATGACAAGCATACCTATATCAGTGGCAGCTTCATCTTCAGGATTATTCACACGTCTTTTCTTTTTGTAAAATTGCAAACCATCACCTGATGGATTGGGCAATAGGGGAGGATGCATAGCATAAAAGTTTCCAAGAGCAGCAGCAATTACTTGAAAGCAGTTCTTCTCATCTTCCCAATCAACCTAAACATTAGGGATCAAACTTTTAAATTAAAATGATATACAAGTTCATGCATTAATTTTGGACACTTTGCAATTACTTCACTTTTTCCAAACATACAGCATGAGAATGAGATTTCACTATTTGATTTTCTGCACAAGTGATATACCGTCCAGTAAATCTAACTACATCCATAAAAAACAATTTGACTTTGTTAAAATTGTCATGCCTGCAACATATTTGTTTAATGTAACAACTATCTTCTGGATACTTGTTGATTATCTTCAGTTATTAAATCCAAAAGAAACCTCAAAATTTAGTCATGAAGAAAGAGCTGAAAAAATATGCTTTTTTCACAAGAAATTTTATTTTTAACTGACAATATCTTCCTGATCAAAGACGTCATTATATAGGATTTATAATATCTAACTAGCAAATACTGAGGTATCACAGTTAAGAATCAGAACTTACATCATTGCCCAAACAAAGTGCAAATTCAGGAATTCGATCCATGTCAGGCATGTATTGGTCAAGTATGACAGGAAGCCTACACAAATTTCCATGCGAGTCAACATAAATACCAAAATACTCCTCCAGCATTTCAGCCTTTTCCTTGAGCAATTCAGTGTTCATCTGAAGAAAATCAAACGGGCAATGAGACTTGATAATAAAGCAGAAAATTCTCTCCAAGTATACTGACAAAAAGCTTTTACAATTGAAACTTTATTGAGCAAGCCAAATAAGAAAATTGATAAAATAAAGCACAATCATGTCACTGTTATGAATCCTAGAAATGCAAACCAGGAAAAAAATTATTGACAACAATAATAAGACGTGGACACATATATATAACAATCCCAAACACATTTCTTATTACAACTATAATGCAAAGCAATCATAGTTGTCAAAGGTGCAAGCCTACAAGGGGCATTAAGGTGCACACTGCACAGAGCACTTGAAGCCTAGAAAATTACAAGTGCACACCTTGAGGATGTGAGGCGCACACAAACACTTACATAATTTTTTCATTCAGTCAAAATTAAAGATTGGATTTAAATATCACCATGAAGAACTATAAGACCAGTTCAATAAATCACCTGCTCGCCAAGTGCTATGAAATCAAACACTACATCAGATATAGCTGTGGAAATTAGCCGTTTATATTTATGTAAATATGTTAATAGTTATCTTTTATTTATTAAGATCAGATTTAGATTATAGGTTTTATGCTTTGTTTCCTATATGAGTAGAATTCCTAATTAAGTAGGATTCTTTCCTAGTTTAGCTCCTAGTTTTGTGAACTAGTATACTAGCTATCTTTGTATATATTAGGCTGTAATTCATCCTTTTTCAATGAGAAAATTCACACTATTTCTCATCTAGAACTTCAATAGCAAACACCTACTTCTACCCTCAAATAACTGGTTCTATAAATAGTACAAAAAAATCAAATGAAAATAAGTTCGATGAGAGGCATGTATGGCAAGAGTGAAATAAAAACAGCTACTACAATTAACTGTAGTTCCAGAAAAGATTAAGACAGCAAATCCTAAATTATACTCTCCAAGCACTTCTTTCAAAATTAACTGCAATCCTTAGCATCATCAAATACAAGATCATCTTCTTTTTTCCCTTCATTAGATATAAGGTCTGTAGTGGCTTCTCCTTCTTCATTTAATTCCTCTAAATTACTTCCATCTGAACCAGTAATACATTTTGAATTGGCTCATTCAAACCTAAGACCCGATTTAGATGTGCTCCAATCAATTGATTGTGGCTCTAACTTCTATTGGAATCACATTCAAATCCCAGCTCAACCGACTGAAAGTAAAATCAACAAAAACATATGCATCTCTTTTATTCTATGCTGAATGACTGAGAATTAACTAAACAGTTCTCAGATGACACTATTCAATGTTCAAGAAACTAGATAGTTGATATACTACAAAGATAAGAAAAATTTAATAAAAATCAAAAAGGAAGAAATATGTCAACAGAATAGAAGCTACTTCTGCAATCTTCTCTTTCAGGTCATCATTTTCATTGGACTCTGGATCCAAGTCTTCCTCTTTCAATGCCAATGTAATAAGCTCCGTCAAGGGGGCTGGATCACTTAGTTGTATAGCATTAAAATGTGCAAATCGGCATAGAGCTTGTTGATACATAAGCTCCTTGCTGTATAGAAAGAGAGGTAATCATTTAAGTGAAAGAGGAAAGACAACCAATTTTGCCCCGCTTGAGCAGGGCCCATATCTTATGCAATAGGAATGCTAGGCCCTGCATGTCATTTGGGACATGGACTTGCATTGAATCAAAAGAAAGGACAGAAAAAAGATGATGTATCATGGCACTGCATCAGTGCTCCTAATAATAATATTCATAAACAAATTGTTGCTCTTTTCGATTGAACCAAATTAGTTATGAAACCCCCCAAAAAGAAAGAGGGGGAGGGGGGGAGAGAATTATAGTTAACTGTGTTGCAAATAAATTAGCCTATTTTATCACTACCTCTCCAACTTCTTCGATAATAGTTCTTGCCTCCCCCTCCTCTCTCTCTCATACAGATGATATTGCAAGCAGAATGACAGAAGAATACAAACATACAAAATCAACATTACCTCAAGTTCACTACGTTTGCAAGATACAGATGAGTATTATGCTGAAGCAATGCAAAAACATCATCTGCCATTCCAATATAGGTGCACTGCCGTACAATGTCCAGCAGACCTACATAACCAGGTGTCAAGACTGACTGAAAGAAAAAAATTCAATGTCAAGTGCAAGATAATAATGATCAGAGATACCAGAATGACAGTTGCGATCAATATCATTGATAAGCTCCTGAACACTAGTAAGATCGGCAGTTTCCTTGGGATTCCTTCTTTGTCTAACTGAAGACCTACAGTCATATCATTTACATGAAATGTGGAAATTAAGTATATAATACTCAAATTATTATAGAAAGTAGAAGTGAAAAATTATTATAATAGTTACACTAACAGAAGCTTTTGAACTAAACCTTTAAAGAGAAATATGAACAGAGAAGGTAGCCCAATCCCAATCTAAGCTAAAAGGAAATCCAATTAATTAGGCAGCCTACATTTTATTAGCATAAAGTATATCCAGTCTTATGCAATGTCTTGTGACAGAAACTAAAATTTCAGCCCAATAATTTTTATAAATAAAATAAAATAAACTTTTTAAAGTGTAATAGAATTTTTTGGTCCAATTTTAAGTAGTCAAATGATCGCTTGGGATCAACACCTGAACTGGATAATCCAAATTCCTAAATTTGCCTCCTAAAGCTACCTGAACTGAGCCAAACTAGGTGAAAATGCTGAAAGTTTTTGGTTCTCAGGTTTGAGTCAAATAAGAAAGAAATCATAAGGAACTGACATACCCAAACCGAAATAACATAACTCATTTCAAAAAAAACCTACCTGAACCGGAACCTTATTTTCAGTCCAGGACTGTTGGGCATTCCTGGTCTGGTTGGGTTTTGCCCTACCCCAATTCTAAGTATCTTGAAAGTAATTAATGATATTGACAAATCCAGCACATAATTTTAAGATAAACGGGTTTCACCAAAGTTGTCTGCCTAATGCATCAAAATAGCAATAGTCTTCTATTAGCTATTTTAACGTGCATATTACAATAAGATAATCAATTACTATCCAAGTATTTACTCTAACAATTTTCATCAACTACAGCTAACATCATTACTGCTATTGACATTTCCACATACTAGCACCATTATTTCTATTGATACCAAGAACATTGCCATACAACTACACCAGTTTCACCATTACAATCATTTACCATGATTTTTCCAAATTGATCATAATTAGCAATCTAAAATTTCAGCCATTGATATTTTTGTTTGGTATATCAGCAACTATTAAAAGGAAAGGGGACTATCAAAGATTCAATCCTTAATCTTCAACATATAAGACAGACACCTAAAACTAAGCCACAAGCCCAAAGGTAAGCACTTAATACTTTAGCTGTCGATAGTTTGGCTGTAATTCAGCAAGTTAATGTCAAAATGATAATTTTTCCAGTCGATCTTTCTCTGATACAGCCAATCAATTTATTAACTTCGATAGATTTATTTATTATTAACAGAGAAAACATGACTCCCAATCCAACTCTTTTAGAGAAGTTTCAATTAAAGATTATGATAAAACTCTTCAAATAACTAGAAGAATGGCATTTGAAAGTGTTTGTGGTTTAATTATTCATAGTAAAGGCTATGCACACAAACTAATTAAGAATGATACCTCACAGCCGTCAAGGCAGAATTCTTTTTAAGATTTTGACAAGGCTTGGCCTCAAAGTAGGCATGCAACCTTCCAGCTGGATTCAATGCATCAGTTCTTACCATTTTATTGACAGGAACTTTTTGCGATTTTGAGCCTAATCAAAATGAAACATCAAGATGGTCTTTTCAGGGCTTCCTTGAAAAAAACAAACAAATGGACATGAGAAGAGTATGAGCAAATCAGCTTATTAGCTTTTCATACCATAGGGTGAGGAATCAATATTCAAATCCTTGCTTGAACCCGGAGGACAACTTGGAGTAGGATCCACCGTCTAACACACACATACAATATTATAAAAGATGCCCACAAGTGAAAATTTTGAACGGCAATTGAAAGAGAACTGCTCAAATATGCTTTGAAGAAATATAAACACAGCAATAGAAAACAATAAATTAAAGAAAGAAATCAGACTTCTATTAAAGGTTCTTCTAGCAGATTGAACAACAAACTATCACATCAATAAAAGAACAAGAACAAGGAAAGATGAAAGAAAGAAGGAAATCTGTGTACTGAGACACAGCCCAGGGAGCAACTTCTCTTCTCCAAGCAAAAAGCTAGAATACCAAAATAATTCCAAAATACCAAAAGCCTGCCTAAACCCTCTCTCCTACTGACTATTCAGCAACCAAATAGCCCTTCCACATGTCCCCTACCTTTAATTCTAGAAAACTCCTTATTTTAGTTATTCCCCATCACTACTCCCCCATAAAAACACTCTTGTCCTCAAGATTGAAATCCAGAAAAGAGCCACAAGAAGTGGACAAAAGGCCCAACTGTTTAGCAGAAGGTGTCTTTCACGTGAGTAGCTTTTCCCCTATCACCCTTTCCTCTACCTCTGTTTGGATAATCAGAAGCAGAACCCTCCGAAGGTCCCTCAGCAACGCTGCCATCTCCATGTCCTCTGTCTCAGTTTCTTCCTCCACACCCCTAACCCTATCCCTTCTTGTCTCTGAAGAGTCTCTCCCCGAGATCCAACAAAACCTGAACTGTTGCATCCAGTGGATGAAACAGCTGGTCACACTTGAAATACATAACCTTCTGCCAGCATTCCTCCAGATAGGCTTGGGAAAGGATGCAGATCCCTTTGTGACACAGATGGGTGACCGAGTTTTGAGTGACAAGGAAATAAGTGGTCTTGTGATTCTCTAGGCTTGTGAAATTGGGGCGTGGATCATTGTTAGGGCCCATTTTAGTAGACAGAGTTCCCTGTCCAGAATTTTTTAGAGAAAAAATGCAGAGCATGTTACTGTCTTCCCCTATTTCCCCTTCGTTCTTACTGTGTGAAGCTGGACTTGCAGTTCCCTTCTTCCCTAACGTGATTTTGACATTCCACGAAGGAGTACTATGTTGCAAAAAAGCACCATGAAATCTAGTGATGTTATAGATCCTCCGATACCCTGCGGTGGTTATCCATCCACTTGATCGGTGTGAACCGAGACAGATTTGAGCAAGTTGATCCATGGTATCCTTGTCGTCCTTCATCAAGAGTTGTTTCTCCAGACTTTCCATACATTGCCTAACCATGCTCAAAAATATATCTTGATTCTCCTTAAGCTTCAACTAGTTTTGGTGGATAGCAGAGAGTTGTTGGGTCAATGCTTCAAGCTGAGTAGTATAATACTCTTGATTTGATCTTCGTGAGCATCTAAATGGGATTGCTCTCTTGTTTCCATACTAGCAGCGTTCTTCCCCATGGAGCAGCAGGTGGGACCAATGAAAGAGAACTGCTCAAATATGTTTGAAGAAATATGAACACAGAAATAGAAAACAATAAATTGAAGAAAGAAGTCTTCTATTAAAGGTTCTTCTTCTAGCAGATTGAACAACGAACTATCACAACAATAAAAGAACAACAAGAACAAGGAAAGATGAAAGAAAGAGGAAATTTGTGTACTAAGACACGACCCAAGGAGCAACTCCTCTTCTCCAAGCAAAAAGCTAGAAGACCCAAATAATTCCAAAATACCAAAAGCCTGCCTAAACCCTCTCTCCCACTGACTATTTATAACCAATTTCTGCTTCTTCAACAACCAAACAACCCTTCTGCATGTCTCCTACCTTTAATTCTAGAAAACTCCTACTTATTTTAGTTGGTCTCTATCAGCAATGTACTAGAATAATAGAAACAGTGATTTGCCAAAAAATAGTGAATTAAGCATAATGACTTAAAATACATATTGGAATCCTTAGTTTATAAGACAAGCATTAAAAACTATTTTAAGTCATGCTGCAATCAATTGTGTTAAATTCCCATTTCACAGAGAACAGTGAAACACCATCTCTTAGACATAAGTTTATTAATTCAGATTTTTTCTTAAATACCTTTTTCTGAATAGTTAAAGTAAAATTTAGATGCCGACTCTATTCCCCAGTACCTCAAGAACAGAGAGGGGTGGGTCAAGAAGAAAAGAATAGAGAAATCTAAAAGGAGAAATATCCAAAAGAACTTCCATCTACTTTTTAAGAAACCATTCAGGAGAACTTAACGAAGCACAATCCTAGTCACTAGACATCCTGATATGATCAAACTCGAAACCAATGATAATAGTAAATAAAATAGAGAACAAATTAACAAAATGAAATAACCAAGAACATGAGAGAGAGGAGATTGGGGAATTCTTGAGGTTTCCTGAGAGGACAATTTTTGAGTTGAAATAGTTCAGATGTCAACTGGCATGAAAAAAAAACAATTGTTGTGTTATTTCAACCTGCTACAACACAACTTTTTTTACCTTTTTAAGCACTCAATTTCACACAAATAAAGTATAAGGACTCAAATAGAAAGTCGCAGAAAGTGTACAAACTAAAAATGACACTATCCCAAGAGAACAATGACCATTGTTACAGTAAAGAATAGGATGCATATCACAAGAAGCTCCAGGAGATGTAACATAACAAGGTTAAATGAATTTGACATAGACTAAGACTGGAACCTCATACAGTTTTCTGCAGTCAGAATTGAGTTTGATATTGATGTTTATTCAAGTCAACTAGCTACAACTAAAGTAGTTATATGTTAAACTTTGAGTTTAAGAGAAAATGATCTTTGTTAATCTCCAAATTTTAGAACATACCAGAATATTGCTTTCTTGATTTCATTTTAATCTTCTACTTCACCTTTGTTATTCATTGTTACAGAAAGTAACCCCTAATTAGCGGCTGTATATAACCTAATTAGTGTAGTATTCTAATTAGTATAGTTGTCTTATTAGCATAGAAGCTTTGTATATAAATATGTAACACTTTGTAGCAATATACACAAGAAACATTCTACTCCCATTTTATGTTACATGGTATCAAAGCTCTAAAGATGGGATTTGGTTTTGGAACAATTTTTTCCATAATTTGGGTTATCTGCGATTTGGCATATTAGGGTTCCGATTTTTCTTGGGTTGGGTCACCATCTCAGAGGTGTCTCCTATAGTCACCGCCAGCCTAGGGAGGAGCGCGACCACCAGCTCGGCCTTCGGTCAGAAATCAACGTTCAAAAGGTCCGCATGTGAGCCACACATGCCGTCACAAGTTCCACCGTCAATTCCAAGCACTGACGCGTGAAGGCGCGTCAGCCATCTTCGTCACCGCCGTTGGACTCGCCTCTGTTAGTACAGCAGCTCTCCGGGCTTGGTTAAAGTTGTACACCCTTGGTTTGGGTGCTTAAGAGAGACCAAGTTTTGTTTTGTTAAACGCCCCTATTTCTCAATCTATCACTTTTAGAACTTGTTTCTTTTGGTTTTGGGATAATTGTCATTATTTGTTGAGTTATGGTTGAAAAAAAAAGACAGTGACTATTTCTAATGTGATTCCGGTAAAGTCTAAAATTACGGACACAAGCTCAATGGCTCTAATTATATAGATTGGAGCAAAATGATTCGCCTTTACTTACGAAGCATTGATTACAGAAGGATGCTTAGCTATTTCTACAGATTCATAATTCCATTAACAATGAGGTCATTGGTTGGATTAATCATTGTGAGTATGTCAAGGAATTGATGGATTATTTAGATTTTCTATTTATGCGAAAGGGAATATTTCCCAAATTTATGAGGTATGCAAAGCATTTTATCGTGCAAAGAAGCAAGATCGGTCTCTTACCACTTATTTTATGGATTTTTAAAATTTATGAAGAACTTAATATGCTACTATCATTTAGTCCCGATGTGAAGGTTCAGCAAAGTCAACAAGAGTAGATGGCAATTATGAGCTTTCTAGCTGGTCTCCCTCCCGAATTTGAGACTGCAAAATCTCAAATACTCTCCAACTTTGAGATTTCTTCTTTATATGATGTTTTTAGCCAAATACTTCACACAAAGGGAACTCCACCTATTTAGTACTACAGTTCTCTTATCAGTCAAATTCGTGAGTATGGACATTCTTATCACAATGGTGGTGGTAAAGGAGAGGAATCCAATACTTTCAAATCTCAAGCACCAAAGTCAGGAGGGATTACATGCTATTGTCATAAGCTATGCCATATGAAGAAGGATTGCAAAAAGCTCACTCTGCTTATGTGGCATCCACTACTGATGCATCTAAAAAGGCAGTTATGATCTTTGCAAATGAATTTGTCAAGTTCTCTTAGTACCAGGAATTATTGAAATCTCCATCTACTCCAGTTACTGCTATGTTGATTCAGGTGAATCTAATGCATGTCTTGTTTCTACCTCCAAATGAGTCATTAATTTTGGTACCACAGATCATATGACAGGTCACTCCAGTCTCTTTTCTACTTACCAGTGCATAAATCCATCTCTAATATCACCTTAGCATATCGGTCATCATCTTTTATTCTTAGGTCTGGAACAATTAATCCGACCCCCTTGCTTCCTTTGACATCTGTTCTTCATTTATCTCATCTTTCAATTTGATTTCTGTCCGCCAGATTACTCACATTGCTGCATCTCATTCTTCCCTGATCATTGCTTATTTCAAGATCTTATGACGAAGAAGATTATTGGAAAAGGACACGAGTCAAGAGGCCTCTACATTCTTGACACCCATATACCTAGATCTATTGTCTACTCTGGATTTACATCCCCCTTTTATGCGCATTGTCAATTGGGGCATCCATCTCTTCCTTCGCTTAAGAAGTGTCCACAGTTCAGTAGGTTATCTTCCTTAGATTGTGAGTCGTATCAATTTGCTAAACATAATTGTCATAGTTCGAGTTCAAGAATCAACAAAAGAGCCAGTTTTCCTTTTGATTTAGTTCATTCTGATGTTTGGGGTCCTTATCCAATTCAGTCTAAAACTGAATTTAAATATTAACTTTTGTTGATGATTATTCTCATATGACTCGGCTCTATCTTATAAAAAGTCGTTCAGAATTGTTTACTCATTTTTGTGCTTTTTGTGCTGAGGTTAAAACATAATTTAATATTTATGTTCATGCATTGTGAAGTGATAATACCAAAAAGTATTTGTCAGCTTTTTTTCATAATTATATGATTCAAAATGGCATCCTTTACTAAACATCTTGTGTTGATATCCCATCCCAAAATGGAGTAGCAGAGCAAAAGAACAAACATCTACTTGAAACAACAAGAGCTCTTTTGTTTCAAATGAATGTATCTAAAACTTTTTTGACTGATGCAATTTCAACAGCGTGTTTTCTAATTAATCACATGTCTTCCTCTGTTCTTCATAGTGAGACACCTTACAATATCATCTTTCTTACTAAATCAGTGTTTCCTATTGAACCTAGGATATTTGGTAGTACTTGTTTTGTTTACAATGTCCGTCCACATATTACTAAATTAGATCCCAAGTCATTAAAGTGTATCTTTCTTGAATATTCTCATATGCAAAAAGGGTATCGGTGTTATTGTCCTGATCTTAATAAGTACTTTGTATCTTCTTATGTCACTTTCTTGGAAGAAACACCATATTCTCCAACTTCTGTTTCAGCACATCAGGGGAGGATGAATGCTAGTCTACACTATCACATCCTCTAAAACAATTTCTGACTCAGCTGTCGCAAGGCTCCCGATTCTTCAGGTTTATTCTAGATGACAACATCCTCCTGATCCATGTCCTACACCAGCTCCTCCATCATCAAATCTTGTATCGAGTGATGATCTTCCATTCGCTTTGCGCAAAGGTAAGTGCCAATGTACTTATCCTGTTTCCTTTTTTGTTTCTTATCACCACCTGTCACCCTCTTCTTGTTCCTTTATTGCATCCCTTCATTCTATCACTATTCTTAAACTGTTCATGAAGCATTGTCTCATCCTAGATGGCATACTACAATGCTAGAGGAAATGAATGCTTTGCATGACAATGGTACTTGGACCTTGGTTGATTTATCTTCAGGGAAACATGATATTAGATGCAAATGGGTGTTCACAATTAAGGTAAATCCCGATAGGTCAGTTGCCAGATTAAAGGCCCATCTTATTGCTAAAGGCTATGCTCAGACCTTTGGGGTGGATTATTCTGACACTTTCTCCTGTTGTTAAACTAACCTCTTTCAAGCTGTTTATTTCTATGATGCTACTCATAATTGGCCTTTGTATCAGCTTGATATTAAGAATGTTTTTCTCCATGGTGATCTCCATGAGTAAGTTTATATGGAGCAACCTCTAGAGTTTGTTGCTCAGGGGAAGTACGGAAAAGTCTATCGTCTTCACAAATCTCTGTATGGATTAAAACAAAGTCCTCGAACCTAGTTTGGTAAGTTTAGTCAGGCAGTTGAGAAGTTTGGGATGTTGAAATGTAAGTCTGATCACTCGGTCTTTTACAGACAGTCAGAAGCTAGGGTTATTTTGCTAGTTGTGTATGTTGATGACATTGTTATTACTGGAAGTGATAGTGTTGAAATATCATCTCTAAAGTCCTTTCTTCATACTCAGCTTCACACTAAAGACTTAGGGATGCTGAAGTATTTCTTAAGTGTTGAAGTTACAAGGAGTAAGAAAGGTATTTTCCTATCTCAGAGGAAATATGTGTTTAACTTGTTTAAAACAGAAAAATTGAGGACAAAGCCATCAAGTATTCCGATGATTCCCAATGTGCAGCTTATAAAGGATGATGAGCATAGAAGATTGGTTGGGAAGTTAAATTATCTTATTGTGACTGGTCTGGATATTGCATATTTTGTTAGTATTGTGAATCAATTTATGTCATAACCAACAATTTATTACTGGACAACTTTAGAACAGATTTTGTGTTACTTAAAAGGCACTCCTAAATGTGTTATTTTGTATGTGAATCATGGACACACTCATATTAAGTATTTCTCATATGCCGATTGGGCGAGTTCAAAGGTAGATAGAACATCTACATCAGGCTACTGTGTCTTTGTTGGAGAAAATTTGGTTTCATAAAAGAGTAAAAAGCAGAATGTTATATCATGTTCAAGTACTGAATCAGAATATCAGGCTATAGCACAATCTGTATATGAGATAATGTGGATATATCAACTCTTAACCGAGGTAGTCTCAAGACTACAGTACCAGCAAAGTTGTGGTGTGATAACTAAACTATCCTTCATATTGCTTCTAATCCTGTTTTCCATCAACGAACGAAACAAATTGAGATCGACTGCCACTTTGTTCAGAAGAAACTGCAGCAGGATTTTATGTCCACAGGATACGTAAAGACAGGAAAATAATTAGGAGATCTTTTTACCAAAACTTTAAATGGGGCTCGGATTAATTATCTTTGTAACAAACTAGGCATGATTAATATCTATATTCCAGCTTGAGGGAGAGTATTACAGAATGTAATCCCCTATATAGTGGCTGTAAATACCCTAATTAGTGTAGTATCCTAATTAGTATAGTTGTCTTATTAGCATAGAAGCTTTGTATATAAATATGTAACACTTTGTAGCAATATACACAAGTAACATTCTACTCCCATTTTCTATTACATTCATAATCTACAATATGTTAAGTGCAAATTTGGTAGAATGTAGTTGAGTATGTTTGACTGTTTGTAGGTTATAATCATATAAAAATTTAACAGAAAAAATGAACTAAAGTTAATGTCCATTACATTCTATTTTGTTCAAATACAACTCACTAATGCTCCTAAGGGAACAAACAATAGATGAAGGATGATGTTATTAAAATTCAAATTAATAAAAAGGCTAGGGTAATTCTGAATATTTTTTAGGAGAAAAAAAGAACAGAGAGAAATAGAATTATTTTTTATTTCCTTACAATGGTTGTATTTATACACAAACAATATAGCCTCACTAGGAAATTTTCCTATAATCAAGAGATATAGAAATCACATGAATAATTACAAAGAATAACGAAAAGAAATAAAGGAATCCTAAATAGGAAACACTAGTCAACAAATACCAATGATTATTTAATAGCAGGTAATAAAGCAATACCCTTCCACTATAATTGTTAGTTTGGAAGTAGGTTGAGACCAGGTTGGGAAGGGATGACTATCCATGATTAGACAGAGCAGACACTACCTTAAAAATTTGCAGGAAGCATCAACTACTGAACTTCACACCAAGTTTGGAACATACCTGTTCCCGAAATCTTTTTGCCTCATTTGAGCTCCTCAATTTTGTTTCCACAGCCAATTGTATTTTCTCAATGATAACTTCCTGATTCAGAAGGCTTACCTGCACATTCATACATGAATTGCTTATAGTAAGAACACAGAAATATAGTCCTGAAAAGCCATTAAGTGAAAAGCAAAATGCCAAAAGTTATATAAATAATTTTCCACCCAAACTCATTCAGGTGCATGTTATGCTTGCTTTGTTTCATTTCCAACAAATAGTATGACTTCGGTTCTCTAAACCCAAGTCAATGATTTTCAGAACACTGTTCCTACCAGAGCCAATATGGCACATGCTTTAGGAAATAAATCAAATCTATCTTAAGTCGTCATGTGTTTACCTTTACCTTCACGTAATCTACGCTTTTGGGATATCTAGTAAAATTTGCTGCACATTTTTTATCGGGCAATAGTGATTCAACGAAAGTCAAAACTTCACACTCATATAGCGGATGTCAATGAAAAGATTCAAAGTGAATAATTACACAACCTTATGTTATAGAATAATAACAGACATTGCTCCATTTATATAAGTTTGTATCGTGTTTCCACAGAATGAAGATGTGAATCATCTACCTATTAAAGTATTGCTGAATTAAAAAGAAATTTTCCTTACAAGGTTTTGTAATTATTTAAAATTGGAACTCAGTATGTTCACATGACAATCCAAAATAATATGATCACAGTAATTGTGGCTCTGCACAATCTCTCAAACCTGCCACCCACTTAGGGTTCCAAACAGTTAAAGATTGAAAACTTTACTAGGTGACCTGTCATGAATTAGGACCACAATAAACATATTACAATAATGTGATCAAATAAATTAATATGATTATTGGTGAATCAAGCAGAATAACGAAAAGGTTTCAAGTGAATAACTGGAATCAGTTCAAGAAAAATACATCATAATATTTTCTCCCCACAACCTTTGCATCATAGTGAAATGGGAAACTGATGAAAATTAAAATTGTTTGGATTTTCCAAATTTAAAAAAAAAAAAAAAAACCCTAGAAACACATTTATGCAAGGGATCTAGATTTGACAGCTGCAGCTCGGTTTAAGGAGACAATAGCCCATGCCGCATATTGCCCTTTGGTACCAACCAAGTGATAAGGGGGTTCAGGGAGAACTAAGGCAGGCCTCTATTTCAAATATTAACAGAAAAAGGCTTCACGGTATAATTTATAAATGCTACAAATAAATACCGCTGTGGGACAGAAGCTCCAAAAGAACCTTTACCATACTAAGCATAATTCAACTGATTCATTTGTTACCCTTACCCACCAATAATATCAATCAAATAAACACAGATTTCATAATAAGAATATATTCAGGGATAAAGTTGGACACAAATAACATTTCCAAGCTTAACGCAGGCTGAGAAAGGATACAACTTGACATTACCATATTTTCTCATGATGTTTAGCACCACATGCAGCCATATATTTATTAAAGTAGATAAGTTATAAGCAGAATACATTAGAAAACATTTTCCATTAAAACAAAAAGCAACTTCAACAGCATGTTATCTTAATAACAACAAGATAAAGTAGGAGTTTGATCAAAACCTAATATAGATTAATAGATGCAAATATGCAATATTGCAGACAACTTTCAGAATACCAGTATCAACAATGCAACATTTAGAGTGCTCTCAGATATTACAAAAACACCATAAAAAATAGCTTAAGAGGCTTAAGAAAAGTACACTGCAATAACTTGGGCTTAGATGTCATGCTATATGGAATATCAAATCAATTTGTGATATTTATGGGTTTTCTACTTTTCTTTTTATGTTTCCTTAATTATGAATCATTGCCTAATACATTCATCCAAAACATCTCACAGCAAAAGGTCTGTAGTCATTCATGAATGACTTTTTTCCCTTTGCAGTAGTACTCTTTTCTTTTTCCCCTTTCATCTCATTCTTTCAATATTCAAATTTATCAAGTTGTCACATTAAGAAAGTTGAAAGCACATAATTTAGTGGTATAGTCTTAGAAAGACATACCTCTCTCTTCGTTGGATGAACATTTACATCAACATGCTCACACGGCAACACAATTGACATATATAGGAAAGGTTTTGAAGCTTTTGGCAAGGTAGCAGCATAAACAATTTCAAGAGCTCTCTTCAAGGCAGTGCATTCCACTAGTCGATCTGAAGCAAAGACAGAAAAATAAAAATAAGAAAAAGTTTAAAACTTTCCCTTTCATGTGTGCTCAAGTTTGTTACTATGTGGACCAAATACACACCACCAGCAAGGATAGTGAATCCCAAATCTTCCTCTTCCAAGCTATATAAAATCCCCAAATTTTAACAATCATATCTACATCTGTTGCATAATACCCTTTATGGAACCAAAAGTCTAGTAATAAAAGTGTTTGCACTTTTCTCATTCGAGCCAACAGAGAGACCATCGTTTATCATCTCATAATTTTAAACAAAGGAAACATTTCCCCAGGACGATCTGTGATTTAGGAGCTTCCTTAGGGATTGACATTGAATAATCTGATTCACTAAAGACTAATTCAGCTACTGATGACACAAAGAAATTCAATAGACCACAGAAACATAAAATTCAGGATATTAAAAGATTAGACAAGCAACAAAAAACAAGTTTTAAAAACTAGACAGCAAAGTGAACTTTTAATTAAAAATATTTCTAAGATGCAAAATTTTGCTCCATAGAAATAATGAACATTACCATTTTCTATTAGAGATCATTATAATTTTGGAATACAAAAATCTAGAAGGTATACACTATATACTGCATCTATCAAACATATTAACAGAAAAAGATTGAATATTTAGATTTTTTATTTTTATCTTCTTGAAGTTTGTCATGTGTCTAAGAAAGTTCTTAGGGAAAGGGCATAGGTTTGGAACTCATAACCCCTGGGATTATGATAAGAACCTTATCACCGTCTGAAATAATGGGATCGAGTAATATTCTTTGGCAGCCGTGAGGGTGGTCAACCATTTATTCTTGCCAAAATAGACTCATGAAAACCTTATCACTGTTTGAAATAATGTCACATGGGATCCCACGGAGGTGCACAGCCTCTTTCAGAAAAGTGACTGCTATCGATGGGGCAGTGAAAGGATGCTTGAGTGCTATGAAGTGGGCATACTTTGAAAGATAGTCAAATACAACCAAAATTGAATCAAATCCATGGGACTTGGGCAACCCTTCAATAAAGTCCATTGTGATATCCTCCTAAACTCTATCAGGTATTGGTAGAGGTTGAAGTAGACCTGCCAGTGCCATGGCTTCGTGCTTGCTACGCTGGCAAACTTCGCAAGCCTTAACATAGTCTTGAACAGAATTTTTTAGGCCTTTCTAATAGAACTCAACTGCTATTCTAGCATATGTGCACCTAATACCGACATGTCCACCCACCGGGCTACCATGGAACTTTTGTAACAGTAAAGATATGGAGAATTAGAGGGCTGGACCAACCTGCCTTTGTAACGTAGCTGACCTCCAGACATATGGAAATGAGGATGTGAAGTTGGTTCTTGTTGTATGACTTGTATGATATTAGAGAGGAACGGGTCAGCAATCACTTGGGAAGATAAATCCCCAAAATCCAGCAACACCAGTGCAAATAAATGGGATCGAGTAATATTTTCTAGCAGCCGTGACAAAGCATCAGCAGCTAAATTGGAGGAGCCCAACTTATACTAGATTTCAAAGTCATAGCCCAGTAGTTTACAAAGCCACTTGTTATGTCCACCATCGACAATCCGTTGCTCCATTAAGTATTTAGGACTTCATTGATCTGTTCTGACAATGAAGTGCTGCCCCACTAGGTACGAGCGCCATTTCTTTATGACCAAAACTATCGTCATTAATTCGCGCTCATAAGCTGATTTACTCCTGGCTATTGGGCTTAACTTGTGATTGTAAAAGGCCAATGGTCTGTTCTCTTGCATTAGAATGGCACCCAAACCCAAATCCAGAGGCATTAGTTTCAACCACAAACTGTTTGGAGAAATTAGGAAGTGCCAACACTGGTACCTCATTCATGGCTTGTTTAAGTTGCAAGAATGCTGCTTGAGCTGCCTCATCCTAGTGAAAGGAGTCTTTTTCAACTGTTGAGTTAAGGGCCAAGCGATTTTACTAGTCTCGTACAAAGCGGCGATAATAGCCAGTAAGGCCTAAGAAGCCTTGTAGAGCCCGGAGGGGAATAGGCCACTCAACCATCGTCTAAATTTTGGCAAGATCGGCTGAAACTCCCAAAGCATCAATAATATGGCCCAAGTACTCTATCCGTGGCAGTGAGAACATAGACTTCTTCATGTTAGCAAATAATTGGTGAGTTCTAAGGATAGTAAATACCTGACGGAGATGTTCCAAGTGTTCCTCAGCTAATTTACTGTAAATGAGTATGTTGTCAAAGAAGACGAGAACGAATTTCTACAGATAAGGCTGGAAAATGTCATTCGTTAGCGCCTGGAATGTTGATAGAGTGTTTGTTAAACCAAACGGCATCACCAAGAATTCATAGTGACCTTGGTGAGTGCGAAATGTTGTCTTAGGAACATCCTCCCAGCGAACTTGAATATGAAATTGAGATCAATTTTAGTGAATATGACTGCTCCGTGGAGTTCATCTAGTAACTCCTCAATTACTAGAATGGGGAATTTATCAGGCATAGTCGCTCGATTCAAAGCATAATAATCTACACAAAAATGTCAACTCCTGTCTTTTTTCTTAACAAGACCGGGCATTGTTTGGCTATATGATGCCTACTGCTAGCATTTCCTTCACCAACTTCTCAATCTCATTCTTTTCGACGTGTGGGTACCAATAGGGTCTCACCAAGATTGGGGATGCACCTTCTTTCAGAATGATGGCATGGTCTTTTTCCCTACATGGTGGTAACCCATCCGGTAGCTCAAAAATATCTTGGAACTCATCTACTAAGGAAGAGATAGGTTCCGGAATAGGGGCTAGAGCGGTTAGCTCTGTATCTGTTGCTTCAATAGTCAACTACCTACACTTTAGTAAAATTCTTTACCTCTCTTGTAGAAGTGTTCTATGCATGGCGTGGAGAAATTTGAGTCTTACTAAGAGAAGGATCTCCCCGCAACAGCACTGCCTACCCATCAACTTCGAATTCCATGGTTAATTCTGCCCAATTCATGTGGGTAGCCCCCAACGACAACAGCCATTCGTACCCTAAAATTAGATCGGTGCTATGTAATGGTAGAAGGAAGAAGTCTACCACTATGTCAACCCCCGGCAGATGTAGACAAGTTTGTTTGCATATACCCATGGTGCTAGTCTGCTCTCCCGTAACTAAAGTCACCCCCATATCCCTTGTTAGTGTTAAAGGAAGCTACATGTCAACCACTATTGTGGAGGAAATAAAGTTGTGCGATGCACCGCAGTCGATGAGAACTACTACAACCTTATTATTGACATCGCCTCGAAGCTTCATGGAATAAGGGGCAGTCAGCCCCTCAAGAGAGGAGAGAGTTTATGTGGATCTGCCTCAGCCGCTTCCTTTATCTTAGTTACTGGAACTTCCTCTTCAATTTCCCCATTATCAATCCACAATACCCAAAGTTCCTTATTCAGACATTTGTGCCTTGGACCGAATTTTTCATCACATCGAAAATAGAGTTTCTTCACCCTCTCAAGTCTCATTTCTGCTTATGTCAACCAGCAGAATTTTGTAGGGGTGGTAAAACTGGAGGTTGAGGGTGTAGGTGTGGGGTTAGTGTTTTTGGTTGAAGTGAGTTTCATTGTAGTTGGTGAGGAAGTGGAGTTTTGGTTGCTGGCTTTGAAAATAAAAGTAGTAGGAAGTGTTTTAGGGTTAAGGGTTGTACCTGTGAAAGAGGAGGTATACCGAATTCTGTTGGCTGGAGAAGCTGCTCCAAAACGATGTCGTACAGCCACAAGATTTTTATCTTCTAGCATTTGGGCCACTCATTATTCGGCCCAAGCCTTGTGGTTCCCACAGCCTTAATTTAGTTTTGATCTCCTCACTTAGCCCATTAACAAAGGCATTTTCTAGGACAACGGCTAGTAGATCTAGGAATAGCGCTAAAAGAAGTTCAAAGCTTCGGCGATATTCTTACACTGTGGAAGTCTGGCGTGGAGCAAGCAGCTACCCAAGCATGGTGCCAGCCTAGGAGGATCTAAATCTTTCTAATAGCATTCTTTTAGGCTCATGCCAATCACTAAAGGTGTATCGACTCTCCTCATAATAAAACCAAGCTAGGGCATCACCTTCGAGATAAACCACCGCTGCCTGTAGTCGATCTGTTGCTACTAATCCATTCAGCTCAAAATACCGCTCCACCGGGTCTTGTCCATCAAACACCGGTAGCTCAAGTTTCTGGGGAAAGATATCTTGTTGTTCTGATGAATAGGATTGGCTTGGAGTGTCAACCACCTCTGTAACTTTCTCACCCAATATAGCCTTGCCTCTATCTTGTTTGACAGTTACATTAGCATCATTGGCTACCTCTGATATTCTTACTAGGAAAGATGAGCTTGAGAGATTACAATCAATGTTAAGCTGTCGGGCAATTGCCATAACAGTATCTTCCATTAATGGTTGTTAATGGTTGTCATGCCATTGAGCGATTCATGCTCTCAATATTGAAATTATTCAGTTTATCCACATCCAGCCGATCAAATCGATCAAGACGAGAGGCCATTCTCTGCAGCTCTGTTTGCACTACCCCAAGCTTTTCTTCTACTCATCTACTCTGGTTTCCATCCTTTTACCAACGGCTCGATTGCGAGTTTCCATTCCAAATGTCCCAGTACGACCAAACTGCTCTGATACCAAATGATAAAAACCTCAATCTGAACCTGCAATTTTTCAAACAACAAGGCACAACACAATAGCAATAGAGTATAGATAAGGATAAAAGGAAAGAATTGATTGTATTGTAGATGAAATGGCACTGAAGGTGTTACAAGCTCAAGGAGAATTTGAGAGCTCCCCTTTTTCTCCACAAACTATTCACACAAAAATTTCCATGCCTGAACACACTCATGCAGCCCCTTTTTATATCTATAATATTGCTAATCCCCAAGCATAACAAACTCTACCAGCCTAGCAGTATAGAACCTCCCCAAAATTCCCTTAATAACTAACTTGTTGTGCCATCTAGCATACTTTTCCCCTTCTTACCCTTCTTGTGAGAATAAGTAAGCTGTATTGGGGGTCTATCAAATTACCTTAGTACATGCTCAACCGTCATAGTAATATCATTTTTTTTTTTAATATTGGGATTGGGAAGATTTGAACACTTGACCTGTTACACTAAGAGGTAAAGACTCAACCACTAGGCTACTTGCCCAATGGTATTTTCAGAAAATTATACTAAAACATGTGCAATAAGGTTTTGTAAACTCACTCATCAAGAATTATACTTCTGCATGCAGATGAAAGTCAAATCAAGTAATCAACCAAGAAGATGTTTTCCCTCAAACAAGAACCCGGACAAGTATCTCCAATCCATACAGAAGGAAATTCAAGTTACCAAACATTTCACTGAAAAACCAAACCAAACACCACTTTCCATGTAAGTATTCTGTCATAATTAGCCTTACATCATCAAAACATCTACTAAATCCTCTGAGTTGAATTGAAATCACTCGCAAACCAAATGACCATTTCCTTTCTCGTGTTCAAGTAGAAAATACGTACCATTGATGAAAAGCACCATTGTTGCTTTCTTTGCAACATAATTAGAATTTGAAATGAATCCATTCATATCAAAAGCAGAGTCATTGTCAGAAGCTTCTATTTCCATTAGATTACTAGCAACAGATACCCCATAAACGGACCTGATGGAATCTAGCCTTGATGTTGTGGCAACTGAGTGGACATCTGCTCTGACAGCTCCATGCTGATCCCAGAAGCATTAAAGAGCATTTATGCCAGTAGTGCAAAATAAACTTCAACCGCACAACCATACAGCTTAATATGACAGAGGTAAATTTTGAAGATCAGGACACCAACCTTTCTGCAAGAAAAGCTCACATTTGTGTGATGAATAGCAAAACGGCTCAGCAAGTCTACAATTTTTGAGTAATCATCAGCAGAATTTTGGAGAGTCTTCCTTCGAGCTATCATATTATAAAACAAGTTCTCTACCTGATAACACAAGCACCAACAAGAGGAAATTGAAAATGATAAATAAAATATCTTCATCTCTTAAGGACCCAGTTTAATATAGTTGCTTTTCTCAGTTTTCTAATCAATGATTCTATTCCCCGCTTGTTTTACATTTATTTTAGTTCAATTCCGAATTCAGGTCAAAAAGTCAGGTCCACACCATTATCTGAGTCCCTTTAACAGCAGCACATGGCTTTGGTTGGTGCTCCATAACACCATCTCTATATGATGCCCTGAAGAACAAACCCCAGAACTAAAATTAAGGTTGGAGATATGATAACTTTTCTAAAATCAACGACTACCTTTACAGAGACATTTTATCAAACAATTGGAAGGCACCCACCTACCTATAGCCGTATAATTGACCTTCAGTGATGGTAGTGACAGTAACATGAGCAACATAGGTCATGCTGGCTAGTGCCTCTCCCCTGAAACCCATCGACTTGATAGACTGCAAATCCTCATAACTGGACAGTTTCGAAGTTGTGTGCCTCTCGCATAATATAGCCAAGTCCTCAAGCTACGAAGCATAAAACAAACAACCGAATTACCCAAAAAAATAAAAAGGCACTTAAGACAGCAAACGAACTTTGTTCTCTTTATGGATTTTTTACTCACTCGAATGCCATGGCCATCATCGGAGACTTGAATGAGCTTGAGGCCACCATCCTTGATAACAACATTAATGGAGGTAGAATGGGCATCCAGACTGTTCTCCACCAGCTCTTTCACAGCTGATACGGGCCGTTGAATAACCTCTCCAGCAGCGATTCGATTAACCACAGACTCGTCTAGACGACGAATCTTTGGGGGCTCTTTTGATATAGGAACAGAAAATGATGATGATGATGATTCTATTTCCATGGGTTGGGATGGTGATAGAGTATCTTCAATCGTTCCTGTGTCCAATTCCTTTTGCTAGTTTCAGCGAATCCTTTTCCCTCCTCTCTGCTTCCCAGGGCGGGAGAAGGCATTATATCACTCTAGTACATGTGGCATTGCCACCGATATTATTCGCACATACGAGCGACCGTGGCAATTTCTACCGTTATTTTATAAATACTTATTATTAGCCATTCAAATATTCATTAATTTATTAAAAAATAATTATTTTATATATAAGTAAGCGTATTCCAAATAAAATATAAATTTATTAGTTAGATTAATAAATATTCATTTTTTATAAATTATAGGTTTATTATCAATAAATTATAGCTTATAAAATATAAATTCATTAATAATAAAATAAAAATTCACTACTTTATTGGGATATATTCATTTTGTTATAAAACTGTATATCTATTAGAACTAAAGTAAATATTTATTAATTTATTAATAAAAATTTATTAAAGCTCATTATGATTCCATTGAATTCTCTTAGGAAAAATGCATTGTATATTAAATATAATGAATATTATATTTTTTTTATTTTTTATATATTATAATTTATAACTAATGAACCAGTAATAATAAATTAATGAACATTTATTTTATTTCTAATGAATCTTTCTCAATAAACTAATAAATATTTTTTAATAAACAGATGATGAGTATTTACAAAAGTGATATTGTGTGTTTGATAATTGTATAAATTTGTCTTGTTTACAAAATTACTATTGCCACGTATTGTAACAACCCGGCCCATACCACGAGAAATTGTCTGCTTTGCAGGCCCAAAACCCACTCACAGTTTTGCCCAATTGGAGGTTCCGTTCCAAAAGGCACCTCGCGGGGTAAGGCAGGGTCTACATTTATAAAAATTAGGACGACTGGACTCCTTTCCGATATGGGATCGAGTGTCACACTTCCACTTGGCTATTGGGTCTTGGGGCTCAACCTCCCCTCACCTCACCTCAGGCAGGCCTCCCTCTCCTCCACATAGTCCAGAGCCGTCCCCAACTTTGATACCAAATTTGTAACAGCCTGGCCCACACCAATAGAAATTGTCCGCTTTGCAAGCCCAAAACCCACTCACGGTTTTGCCCAATTGAAGGTTTCGCTCCAAAAGGCGCCTCGCGGGGTAAGGCAGGGTCTGCACTTATAAGGATCAGGACGGCTGGACTCCTTTCCGATATGGGATCAAGTGTCACACTCCCTCTTGGCTAATGGATCGAGTGCCACACTACCTGAGGTGAGGTGAGGGGAGGTTGAGCCCTAAGACCCAATAGCCAAGAGGGAGTGTGGCACTCGATCCCACATTGGAAAAGGAGTCCAGCCGTCCTGATTCTTATAAGTGCAGACTCTGCCCCGCGAGGCGCCTTTTGGAGCGAAACCTCCAATTAGACAAAACCGTGAGTGGGCTTTGGGCCTGCAAAGCGAACAATTTCTCGTGGTGTGGGCCGGGCTGTTACAAATTTGGTATCAAAGCCGGGGACGGCTCTGGACTGTATGGAGGAGAGGGAGACCTACCTGAGATGAGGTGAGGGGAGGTTGAGCCCCAAGACCCAATAGTCAAGAGGGAGTGTGGCACTCGATCCCACATTGGAAAGGAGTCCAGTCGTCCTGATCCTTATAAGTGCAGACCCTGCCTTACCCCGCGAGGCGCCTTTTGGAGCGAAACCTCCAATTGGGCAAAACCGTGAGTGGGCTTTAGGCCTGCAAAGCGAACAATTTCTCGTGGTGTGGGCCGAGCTGTTACAAATTTGGTATCAGAGTCGTGGACGGCTCTGGACTGTGTGAAGGAGAGGGAGGCCTGCCTGAGGTGAGGTGAGGGGAGGTTGAGCCCCAAGACCCAATAGCCAAGAGGTAGTGTGGCACTCGATCCCACATCGGAAAGGAGTCCAGCCGTCCTGCTCCTTATAAGTGCAGACCCTGCCTTACCCCGCGAGGCGCCTTTTGGAGCGAAACCTCCAATTGGGCAAAACTGTGAGTGGGCTTTCGGCCTGCAAAGCGGACAATTTCTCGTGGTGTGAGCCCAGTCGTTACACATATATGTATATTGGACCATTGATCTATAATGCTCTATGAACGAGTCCAAAATATAATTGAAAATTTTACATAATTGTCAAAAAGCGCGCACCGTTTTACATAATTACTGACCCTTAAAGTTTTTTTTAATTTTACCGAAAATAACTTTTTACAATTACACCAGCACCTAAATATGCAACTTCACAGATACACCACAATCTCAAACCTTCAAAATCCAAACAAACATCTTACCGCAAATAATTAATCTAACAACTATAAATAATAGTAATTGAATGAGTAAATCACTCAGCAAAAAAAGACGAATCAATAAAAACTCAACTAAACAATAATCGAAATCTCTTTAAATCCATTTCAGAAAAAAAAATTTAAAGAAAAAATCGAAACAAACGTTGAAGAAGAAAAAGAAGATGCCACATAAGTTGTATATATAAGGGAATACTTTGGAAATTTATTGGAAATATCTTGAGTATACCTTGAGAATTCCTTGGAGGGAATTCTCTATGTATATTTTGGAAATACCTTGTATACCTTGGGAATTCCTTAATATCATGGGTACACCTTGGATATACCTTCGATGTAGCTTTAGGAATTCCATGAAAATACCTTGTGTATACCTTGAGAATTCCTTGAAAATTTCCTATAATGAATTCCTTGGAAATACTTTCAGTATACATTTGAGAATTTTATGGGAATATCTTAATAATACATCGGGTATATCATGAGAATATCTTGGTAATTTTTACCAAAAAAAAAAAACAAAGAGGAAGAAGAAGAGATTAAATAACAAATGATTCACAATACATTTAAACAAATGCAACTTAATCAAACAAAAAAAGTTTGTAAACATGATATAATCTAACACTACTAATTCCTTCATAAAATCTTAAATCCCTCTTTTTTTTTTTAATATCTTTAGTCAATAACAATATCAAATATGCCTCTCACCTACAACTGCATAGTTTCTCCTATATCGTTCCTTTACTCAAACAAATCGCACCAACCTACTTTATTTAGCTCCATCTAGATCGATTCTCCATATCGCTAATATGGTTCTTAGGAAATGGAATGTGGACAATTGGAAATCGAAGATCCGGGGATTCTTTTCTACTCGATCTTAGCTAGAGTAATTTCGGCCTCACTCTTCTTGTTGTAAAGAAAAAGAAGAAGATTACCAACTCACAACTATCACCAAGAAGGAAAAGGGCGAACAATATTGCATCTTCTAAAATATCTAGATAAGGAGGAGATGGAATCAATTCTCATGACATACTTTCCCTCCAATTGTATTCTATAAATTGGTAAAAAAGAAATTATTTTCGATAAGAAGGAAAAGGACGAACGATATTGCATCTTCTAAAATATCTAGATAAGGAGGAGATGGAATCAATTCTCATGACACACTTTCCCTCCAATTGTATTCTATAAATTGGTAAAAAAGAAATTATTTTCGATATAAATGAAAAGAAGAAAAAAAAATAGATATATTTTTGTAAATAAAACAAAAAATATATTACTATGTGAAATTTCCTCAATATAATTTGTGGAGAAAGCATTGTATTAATGACAAAAGCATGAATCTTAGCAAGCCTATGAGCCTTGTTAGACTAAGACCCAAGTTCATATAACAACTTACAAAATTGGAGATTTTATTTCGGAGGAAAATATTCGGAACACCAAATAATACTTCATAGTTTTTGTTTCAATTTTATATATTTTCATTTTTACCAATTTTTTCTTTTTTCTTTTCAAATATTAGATTCATTATGTATTTAGCACATCTTTCCATTTAATTGAAACAGAAAATAATCATTTTTTCACATTTTAAGCATGTATTAAGAATTTATTTAAGTTATATAGTCATCAATTGTCTTTATACATGTATTTATTTATTTTTAATCATTGTTTAATTAATTTAATCAACAAAAGAAATATGTAAATTTATATTTAATTAACTTAATTGTCAAAGTAAACGTAAACTTTAATATATATATATATATATATAAACTTGTATTAAATTAACTTAATTAAAGTTATTTACTTTGTTAAATCTTTGACTAGATCTTTTGGTAAATATTTAGATAAACCTTTGATAAATATTGGACATCCATTTGGTAAACTTTTTAGTAAACATTGGGTAAATTTCGAATAAACCTCGGTTAAATCTTAATTAAATATTGGGTATTAATTCGATAAATATTGGGTAAATTTGGAGTAAACTTTTGCTAAACTTTTGTAAACATTTGGTAAACGTTGAGTAGAAATCTTAGTAAATCTTCAGTAAACATTGTGTAACTTTAACTTTCATTAATTTTCTTGTAAAGATTGAATAAATCTTGAGTATAATTTGACTAAACTTTAAGTAAATTTTTTATAATCATTTTGTAACTTCAATTTTTATTAATTTTGTGGTAATCATTGGGTAAATCTTAGGTAAATTTTTGGTAAACCTTAGTAAATTTTGAATAAGTCTTGTGTAACTTCAACTTTCATTAATTTTATTGTAAATCTTGGATATAATTTGAGTAAAGTATAAGTAAATTTTAGATAAATTTTTTGTAACTTCAATTTTCATTAATTTTGTGGTAAATCTTGGTAAATCCTGAGTAAATATTGTGTTTTAATTTTCATTAATTTTTTTGGTAAACATTGGGTATAACTTAAATAAATATTATTTAAATTTTTTATAAACCTTTTGTAATTTCAATTTTCTGTAATTTTGTAGTAAACTTTGATAAATTTTGAATTTCAGTATTTTTGTAATTTTTTTAGCGTTGTTGGTATTGTTGAAAAAACCATTAGTGCTTTTTCCATTTTTGAAATAAAAAACTTTATTGGATTGTATTTTAGTAATTATTTAAGCGTTTTTTTTCTATTTTTGTAAAAATCTCTTTATTCAATTTACCAATTTTTAACTTTTTATTTCAAAATATATACATTTTTTTTTCATTTTTATTGAATAGACTTTTCAAATTTATCTTTTTTTTTTGCCGTATGCTCCTTCAACATTCTAGTCTTTTTTCATCATTTTCAACACCTTCTGCACGTCATCTTCACAAGAAAATGACAAAGTTGCCATCTAGAAACTTACTGGTTTCGTTGTCTCAATTGCCTCTTAATTGGAAACATAACTCCAATTCTCCATTTGATTCTTACTCGCGATGCCTAAGGAATCGAAATTGCGTTGGGTTTTGATGTAAGCCTTCTCATCTCTATTCTTCTACGACAACGTTCTCTACAATTTTTTCAATGAATCTTTGTCATCATTGTTCTGCATTCTTCTATAATAGTTTGTCATTGACAAACTTAACAAAACGAAAATTCAGCTGATGTTACACCACCATAGACAATTACATGAGGCGTCATGTAGTTATCTAGAAGTAAACTTTGGGTAGATATTTGGTAAATGGCTGGTGGATTTTTGGTAAACTGTGGGTAGATCTGTAGTATACTTTCAATAGACTTTTTGTCATGGTAGATGTATAGCAAACCTCAGTTAGATCTTTGGTAAATATCTGATAGATATATAGTAAGCTTTAGGTAGATCTCTAATAGCAGACTTTAAGTATACATTTGATTGACTTTTTAAATGTAAGTATTTTGTAATATTTTATGTAGGTGGTACTCTAATTATACGAGACATAACGACTCAAAACCTTAATTTTTTTTTGTAATGTTAAGCCCCTTTTAAAATGAATTTATAACACAAAAACTCCTCCATCTGAGTCCTTTAAACCGAGTTAACGGTTTGCTGATGTAGCATTTCTAACTCAATAAAAAAATTATTATTTTTGAAAAATGTGGAATTTATTTTTTAAAAGAAATGAAATGGCATATAAAATTTATGAAAAGACTAAAATACCTTATTTTACAATCAAATTTGCAAACCCATAACTCATACTCAAACTCAAACCCAAACCAAAACCATCTTCTTACAAAAAAATTTCCTTTCTTCAACCTGCTTTGCCATTGTTGCATCATTCTTCTCAACAAGCTGTGATTTTTTCTGTGATACCTCCTTACCTTTTTGAGAACAGCTAAGTAAGGTGATGTCACAATCTAATTATATCACATACTAGTTCAATTATATTATACACCTAATATTTATGTATTCATAAATTTTATAACTCTTCCTGCTAAACTTAAAGACTATCATTGGTACTTTGCTCTTGCTACTTAACATGAACCTCACTCTTTTCGTGAGGCCTCTTTTAACCTTTTGGCAGTAAGCAATAGAAGAAGATCTTCAAGCATTGCAAAAGATTCATACATAGGATGTAGTTGACTTACCTCTATAAAAATTTGCAATTGGGTGCAAGTGGACATACAAAATCAAAATTGATATAATGGTAGCATTGATCACTATAAAGCTTATCTAGTAGCAAAAGGGTTTACTCAAAAATATGGAATTGACTATGAAGAAACATTTGCACTAGTGGCTCGATTTACCACTGTTCAAACTCTTATTGCTCAAGCTGCAGTTCGACAATGGCCTCTTCCTCAGATGGATGTTAAGAATGCTTTTCTTAATGTCGATCTTTTAGAAGAAGTATATATGAAGCCCTCTCCTGGATTACATCTTCTACCTTATAATGTTTATCATCTGCGAAAAGCTTTATATGGTCTTAAACAAGCCCCAAGAGCTTGGTTTGCCAAATTTAGTGCTATTGTTCAGGCACTTGGTTTTCACTCCAGTCTTCATGATTCTGCACTCTTTTTATGTATGACTCAATAAGGCACTATCATTTTTCTTTCTATGTAGACGACATGATTATCATTGAAGATAACTCAAATGGTATTTTGCAACTCAAGATTCTTTCAATTAAACCTTTGAAATGAAGGATTTGGGTTCTTTGTTATTTTCTATGTATTAAAGTTAACTCATGTTCTGATGTTTTTTTTTTGTCTCCAGCTAAGTATGCTTTGGATCTCTTATCTAAAGCCAAACTTACAAATAATAAAAATTTTAATATGCTATTAGACAAAATGTTAAACTTAGACCAACTAATTATGAATTGCTTTCATATGCCACTTTGTATAAATAGTTGGTTGGTAGTTTAATCTACCTTACATAGCCTATGCAGTGCACAATGTAAGCCAATTCATGGCTACACCACGGTCTATTCATTTTGCTGCAGTTCTTTGAATCCTTCAATATGTTAAGGGAACTTTGTTTCATGGGCTTCATTTCTCCTCTCATACTATATTGCATCTGCTTGCTTATTTAGATTCTGATTGTGCAGGTGATCCCACTAATAAGCGTTTTACCATTAGTGTTTGTTTTTTACTTGGGGACTCTCTTATCTCTTAGCAAAGAAAGAAACAGTCTATAGTTGTTCGCTCTAGCATAGAAGCTGAGTATTGTGCTCTTGCTGATACAACAATCGAGTTACTTTGGCTCCATTGGTTACTCACAGACTTAGGGATAACTATGCCTTCTTCAACCCCTTTACATTGTGACAATCATAGTACAATTCAAATTGCTCATAATGATGCTTTCCATGAGCGTACCAAGCATATTGAAATTGATTAATACTTTGTTCATCATCACTTGTTTTCTGTCTGCTTAGTTGATCAACTAGCATATATTTTCACTAAGGCTCATCCTATCAGTTGCTGCAATGAGTTATTATCTAAACTCATGCCAACATCTCATCTGCTGCTTTGAGTCTACCGGGGGATATTGACAGATATTATCTTCAAATCATGAATCATAATTGTATGCTATAATTATGCTTGTAATATTTCTTCCCATAATTTTATTGTAATTACTCAATTAGTCTTAGCTACATTCTGTAGTCTTTTTCCTTTCCTTTTTGTACAGATTTAACACATATTAGAAATATATATCTTCTCTTAATTATTCTCTCCATATATTTCTGTTATCAGCCTAAAAAGATTCCATAGGTCAAATATTTATTCTAAAAGAGAAAGAAAAGGACATGGAAATTCTTAAGAAAGTAATGTAAAACAAAATTTATGAGAAATGAGAAAATTAAGAAAAAAGAGCAATAGAAGAGTTTATTTTTAATAGTTATGGTCGATGAATGGTTAAAGATGATCGTGAACAAATTCAAAAACTAACCTCTCATTCTAATCACTATTATAAATAATATACTTTTTCATTATCATCTCAACAACTTCGGTCTGTATAGTCTTCCTATGTTTGTTTCAATCTCTTTAACAATGAAATCAATCAACAATTACAGTAAGTTAATTAGTGCACTGTTACTCTCAATTGGGTGGCCTTTTTCTATTGAGTTTTTGTTTAGAGTAATTCCCTACTTTCTCATCTTCTGCTATTGATTTTTTTCCCATATTATGCATCAATTGAAGGTAATGAATGAAAAATGCATTTTTTTTATTCCCTTTTTCTTAAGGTAACTGATGCAGATCCACAAGATATGGAAAATAAAAAAGGAATCAAGATTTTCTCAAAAAGTGCAGGAAAAATGGAATAGAAATCAAAGAATAACAAAGTGAAAAAAGAGAGTTTTAGAGAAGGAGAGGAAGATTGCACATCGAAGTAAACATCATTCTTCAATTTAGGGTTTCAAAACAAATTTGAGAGAAGAGAGAAAACCTAAAAGTGATGTGGAAATTTTAATGAGTTAGAAATTCCAGGTAGAAATTTGTGAAATGAGTGGAAATGACAAATAAGCAAACTGTTAATCCATATGACAGAATTTGACACGTGGAGAGGGGTTTGTGTTATAAAATAAAATTAAAGGAGCTTAGCGTTACAAATAGAACTTAAGATACTGAGTCGTTAGAAGTCATATAGTTGAAATACCGTCAATGAAAATTATCCTATTTTAAACTCTTTTTGACATTTTTGAAAAATTTTAGAAGTATAGATATTTTTATAATATTTTATGCACTTTTTAACATTTTTGAAAATTTCCCTGCAAAATACAAACACCGTAAATATGGCCACTTCAATTAATTTCTCACAAATTTGAATGGTGATTGATTTTTAGTTTGGCTGAGAATTGTAAATTCCTAAGGTATAGAGAAAAAAGAATGAAATTGATAGAAACTAAATTTGCATTTGTCATAATTATTGGAAGGGCAATCGTGGGCAGATTATTCATTATAGGTTTAAAATCTAGATAACATTGGTCGTCTGATATTAGGCAATTTCACATTGAAACTATGTACTTCATTGTAGCTTGAAAAGTAATTCTTAGGCATATGATGTGTTTGGTTGCCCTGTTGTGCTCACGGCATTGGATTGTACTTAATCCCACGCTTAAGCCTCTACTACCAACAATTTCTAGCACGCCTTGACCAACAATTTCATTATACTTATTTTCCCTCATATTGGACATTATTGTTGTTCTTGGGTTCTAAGCCAATAGGAAAATCTTGCTTCTTATAACATTTCTCTACAGTGTGGCCCATTTTCCACAAAAAAAAAAAAAAAAAATTCAAAAAGTATAATTGCCTTACATTTGTCCTACGTTGGATTCTTTTAAACTATAATATATAGAGTCAATTTTACTTATGATCATTATATTTTTAATAATTTATGTAAAAATTACTTTTAAAATTTTTTTTCATAAAAATAATTAAACTTTTTTTCCCATAAAAATAACTTACAACAATTTTCTCACCAGATTGTTGATGATGTGACACCGGAATGCTAATGTGCAATACCACATCATCATCTATATTAGGAAATTCAAAAAATTATTGTGTCACGTCAGCAATCCAGTGAAAAAATTGCTAAAAGAGATTTATATAGAGAAAAAAAATGAAGTTTAGAGATTTTTATAAAAAATTTTTAAAAAAATAAATTTTATACAAATTATCGAAAATATAATGACATGTGGTAAAATTAACTCAGGACGAAGCCAAAGGAAGCTCATAGACTCTGAACCCTCTTAAACTCAACAAAAAAAATTATATTTATATAAGATTTCAGTACAAATATTAAAACAAATTCAATAAAATTCTTTAAAAATATATATTTTATTCGTCTAATTCTATATAAAATTTCTCTTTTCTCCTCCAATAAATTAATTATTTCCATCTTCAAACATCATCTTGTTCCTAGACATGAATAAATCTGGACTAGCAGTGGTAGTTGTTTGCATTTAGCGCGAGAGAAATCAACATCAAGGAGAGGAACTTCTACTTGAATGGAGGTAAAAAGGAATAATAAATTTATCACCAATTTTTGTGGCCATTGAAGTTGCTTGGAATAAGGAATATCCAGCTATATGTAATTGTCCATTTCTTTTATTATTATTATTATTATTTTGCCTTTTTAATCAATTTTTTGTTTAAATTGGTTTTTATATTTTATTATTAGTCTTTTTATTACTTAATATTTTAAAAATACGATAGATCAGGTCACTGTATAATGACGTGACATGTCAAAAAAATTCATTGATGCGTGAAATATCCATACTATTCTTTAGTATGATAAGAGGTATATTATTGATAAAAATTTGAATCTTTAAGAGATAAATAGACCAAAAATAAAATAAAAATAGCAAATTAAATAAACTTAGATTGAAAATTTGCTTTAGAAAAATTAAGAAACTTGCTTGGTCATGAGAAAGTTGAAGTAAAGATGATGGAAGGATAAGGAAAATCAAACAAAACAATATTGCTCTAATACCATATAAAAAAACAATGGAACTGATAAAATTTCTCTGAACTGAATAAAAGTTAAAGGTAAAAATTAGTTTCTAAACTATATCCTATAAAATGAATTACTCCCTCAACTTTGATTAAATGTAATTAAGCCTTCAAATTTTAAAATCGGTGCAATTAGACTCGTTAACTATTGTTTCGTTAGCACCATTAACAGAGAATCATTGAGTTAACTAGGTCTGATGAAGAGTAACTCACTTCATAAAATATAGTTCAGGGGCTAACTTACACTGATTTTAAAGTTCGAGACTTTATTACACTGAATCAACGTTGAGGGAGTAACCCACTACATATAATATAATTCAAAGCCTAATTTGTACCTTTGGCCTTGAATAAATAAACTTACAAGTTGTACATAATTTGCCTTACTAACCGAACTTTGTGCTTTATGTAGAGTAGGAGTAGTAACGGGATAGGTTCGGAGCAGATTTTCTCATCTCTGTCCCCGATTCCGAAATCCCTGCCCATCCCCGTCCCTGCTCCGATCCTGGATGGAGAAATTTTTTTGGTCCTTATCCTCGCATCTGACGAGGAGGGGGACGGGGATCCCCGATCCGATCCTCGATTTTTATTTTTTCAATAATTAAAATTATTTTTTATTATTTTAATTAATTAGTTTATTATATAATTTTTTAAATAAAAAAATATTTTTTACTTAAAATAAATATTGTATTCTTATTTTACTATTTTTAAATTTATTATATTAAAATATAACATATGATAGAAAGTTTTGTCATCTAATACAAATCAAATCAACAATTTTTCTAGTACTTTATATTATCAACTAAATGAAGAAAAAATGAAGAGCAAAAAGAAAAAAACTATCGAAAAAAGATAGTACTTTAGACTATTGTAGAAAAGAAGAGCAGCAACTTTCCATGGCAATAGTAAAAGCTTCAACCGAGCAAATAAAGAACCCCAATAGCTTAAGTCTTAGATTCCAAGAAGAGATGTAGATTAAGTCCAAAAATTAGAAACCCAACAGCAAAAGCATATTATTACATTTCATATATTTATTATGGCTAATATATATTTTGAACATTTTCTATTGCTCTATAATTCTTTGAATCATTGATTTTTTTAAATAGAATTTAGTATTGCAAATATTAAATTCTTTAAAAATATTTAAAATCTTTTCAATTGACTATTTAATTTGTACAAGTTGTTACTACAAATGTACAATTTTTTTAATATGAATAATTTTTAACTATTTTAACTATGATTTAAATATAATTAATTTTATTAAATGTTCGAAAGAATTTTAACTATAATAATAATACATCCCAATTTTTAAGTATATAATTAAATTGTTAGAAACTTTGGATTAATGAAAAGCAACAATATATAGATGGTATTATAATATTATTGTAATAGTATTATATATATATATATATTATATAAGAATATCATTAACTAATAGAAACTCTACACATATGATGATCCTATTGTAAAAAATAATAGTTATAGAAGAGTATAATTGAAGATACTTATTAAAAAATATTTATATAGTTATATAAAAATATGATTAGGGATGACAATGGATACAGGTTTTGGGGGTATCTGCACTATCTGAATCCGTTTAAATTCTAATGGGTAATCCTATTAGAGTTTTGAAATGGATACGGGTAGATATCGTCATATATCCGCTACCCAATTATTTATATATATATATATATAATTTATTTTATTGTAATTCATTAAATGTAATGATATAATTAATTATTTTGTGTGTGTTGTTGAATTAAAAAATGTAATGGAAGTTGAAAGTTTGAAATATAATTTTTCTGTCATAATATAAAATATTTAAATTTTATTGTTTTAATGTTATTTTTATACAATTTGATGAATTATTTTAATTTAAATGTATTGAATTTTTATTTTGTTTATTTTATTTGATTTTGTAGTAATTTATGATAGATTGTTTGTATATTTTTATTAATTTTTAATTATTTATTTACTTTGAATTTTATTTTATTTTAAATTTTTTTATGATAAACAGGTACAGATATTAATCGGGTAATACTAATCGGATTTGAGATGGTACAGATAGGTGTATATATAATCAGGTTTGGGTAGGATATTTTTCGTAGATACTTGTTGCTACTCGTAAGTATGATTGAAAATATTTATTAGAGAGTGTAAAAGTGTCATAAATATATCAAAAATAAATAAGTATATAACTAAATATTATATATATATATATATATATATTCAACATATATTATATTAAAAATATATTAAATATATTCGGGATAGGGATCGGATCGAGGATCAGGGTTAGGGTATATAGGCTCCGTCCTAAAAAATCAAATTTCAGATTTTTTTCGTAATCCAATCCGAATCCGGTTAACGATTAAAAAATCCATCACAAGGATCGAAGCTCCACATACGTGGATCCAATTACCATCTCTAGCACCAGGATTGGGAACGGTTTATTGGCGGCACAATTAGTGACGGACGGATTTTCATTGCCATTATATTGAATTAATGATGGATTATAAATCTGTCTCTAAGTTAATGACAGATTTGTTATCCGTTGCAACTTGAGTTTGTCCAGAATATGGAGAATCTTTAAATCTTAAGAGTGAGCGGCTTACTCTCTTTGATAAGTTTATATGATAAGAATCTAGATTAATCATTTTAGTTTGGATGACTAAGACAAGAAAATTCTGATAACAGCTCTATTAATAAAAAAAATAAGAATAAAAAACAATTATTATCCAAAGCGAAGTTTAGTTTCATTGAAGACAATCAATATATTTATGAGTGAAAATATTCAGATTTCGCTGCCTAATGATCACAGTATTAGAATAATGAAAGGAAAGTTTCGGAGCACCATATTAATTGATTGTTGATTGAAGAGCACCGAACACGATTTTGTACGAAATCCACAAGACAGTCAAATGGGTCACGGGGATACAGAGATATCACACCAAAAACATTGAAGACTTAAATTCAATTCCGCACTTGGTCAATTCAGGATCTTTATTCCCTTTGCTTTGTTTGCCTCTTACGGGAAATTTCTGTGAAGGTTCCAAGCAAATCAAGACAAAGGAATGTAATTTCATCCATTTCTACCGAAAAACTTCTTTTTTGACAATGCTTCAAACCACATGTTACATGTTGAATTATAGGAATATTCAAATCACACGTTGGGAAGGAAAATGTGAGATTCAAACTTACATTGCTCGAGAGACTTTTAACGTTTTTAACCACCTAAATCACAAATTCATACTACTCAACTACTGTTTAAGAAATAAAGTATCTTTTAAGAGTATTCCCAATAGTGGTTTTTATTTTAAAAAACATCTTTAGTAAAATAAAAAATATCTTAAAGTATCATTAAATATAGATAATAAATTTTTTTTTTCACAAATCTAATATACTCTTTATATTTTGAAGGCTAGTTTGAAGTTAAGTTTGGAAAAAGCGTTTTTGAAAAAAGATTTATATTTTTAATTTTTTTTAATTTTGAAAGCTGCTTTTACATAGAAGCATGTAAATAAGTTTTTTTTCAGAAACAGTTTTAAAAAAAGCAGTTTATAAAAAATTAAAAAAATCAGTCAATTAAATAAAAAAAAATTTAAACTCTGCTTTTGAAACACTGAACAGCAATCACAAACACCCACTTACTCTTTATTTTATTTTATCTCTTGTAAATTAATATTTATCAAAAGAAAAAAATTAATTACTTTTATTATAAGGAAAGAGAAAAGTAATAGACCAACAAAATAATAGAACATGCATAGAAAATAGAAAATTGATGTGCTTTAGATGACGTGTATAATAGAGAATGAAATTTGGCTTTTTAGATTTAAAGAGTCAAATTCACTCTTATCTCTAAATTTGAAAAATAGAGAGTCAATTGAAATTATAAATTTATTCTTTAAAATAAAGAAGATGACTTAAATAAAAAATCTATTAAAGATTATCTAAATTCGGGTTCGAAATTCACTCTCTTTTTTCCCAACAATTATATGATAAACAAGTATATTAATAAATTTGATAGAAATGCCAATATAAAAATTAAAGCAAAAATGTAAATTTATAATTTGATGCAGGTGAATGAAGTGCTTAATTTATAAGAAAATATGATAATCACAGTATCTCCTGAAAGAATGGGTTGGCAATCATTTCAAGACACAGAAAGATTATGAATATTTGATCAATAATAGAAGTGGAAGTTACTGCGTACATCAGCCATTTAATAACCAAGCAAACAGCCAGAAAATACTGTTCTTTTGCGCACGGTGATGAGCATGGGACTACGGCATGCACCACATCCCACCAACTAATATATTCAGGGGAAAGTTCAAAAAACACTTGTGGTTTGACGCCTTTTACCAATTTTAAGTATAAATTTTTTTTTTATAAATAAAGTTTTATGGTTTTAACGTTATTAAATTTAGGTTTTTTTATCAAAATAATGAGAAAAAAAATGTTTCGCCGGTGTTGATATGTAACACTTTTACAATTTTAAGTATCCTGAAATGATCCATATTTCATTACAAATCAATACCAACTCAGTGTTTTTCACCGTTATTATAGTTAAAAAAACTTAAATTAATAATTATATAAATCACAAGACCCTTTTTAGTTTAAAAAAAATTCGTATTTAAAATTATAAAAGTGTAAAACCATATATAGAATTTTTTAAACTTTTCCCTATCATTTTTGTATATTGATATATATGTTATTATTTCCCTGAAATTTTTTTGTTCCTTTTAATTTTTGTTTTTTTATCTTTGTGAATTTTGTTTTGTTTTTTTAAACGAAGATTGTTTGTTTTCATCCATTTTGAGATTTGACAACTTTTTTTTTTTTTGAATGTTTTAATTTAAATCTAGAGAAAGATTGTTCTTTCTACCAATAGATGTCAAATTGGACTTGTTTGAAAAGATAATGATTTGCAAAATCCATCATCAAATCCTTATTATTGTAGGAAAAATTTATCAATTATACCAAAATATTATTAAAATAGTTTTCTCATATGTAATTTTAGATAGGTAAAATTATAAAAAAAAAAATAATATGAATTTTTAAAATTGTATTAAAATTAAATTGTACTTTTTATTTTCTTATTTAAAAACACAAATTTTTAAAATTTTATCAATTTATAAATTTCGGTAAAATTTTGCTGACATGATATAAGATTCTGGCAAGATTAAAATAGTTGTATTGATTAGTAGGAAGCTGAGTCATATATGAAAAAATAGAAATGTATCGTTTTTATTGAAACCTAAATTTTTAAAACCTACATCATTCTTGAAGAAAGATTTAGGTATTAAAATTTTAGGTTTTAATAAAGATGATGACATTTCTATTTCTCTAAAGATGACTCAGCTTTTTAGTTAATACAAACTTTTTAATGTCGCTGGAATTTTATGTCATGTCACCAAAATTTACCAGAATTTATAAATTGATAAAGTTTTAAAAGTTCATATTATTTTTGAAAATTTTTCTTCATAATTTTTCTTCATAGATATATATTCTTAAAATAATTTTGTTAACTTCATTATTATTTTTTTCTAATAACTTTGTAATAAATAATCTTGTCATTAATATTCAAGGAGTGACCATATTATTGAAGTATATTGGGCTCGGATGATGCCTTCATATTCTTCTTGGCGTTGTTTATGGGTTTTATATTCCTTCTTTATAATCCAAAAAGAAAAAAATATTCAAGGAGCTGAGTAGTAAACTCCACCCTAATTGGAGTGATTTTTATGGAGCATAACTTGTCAAAAATAAAAAGTTGACATCTAATACAATAAATAATAATTAACCTGATCATATATATAATAATAAACTGCCATCAAATATTAATAAATATATAGTCAAATAATAATAAATATACAATCAAATAATAATGAAATATAGAGTATATTCTTAATGAAGTAATTCAGATAATAATGAATTTATATGTAAATAATAATAAATATAGAGTATATTTTAAAAGAACCTGATTATAAATAATAATTAATCTGCCTACAAATATAATTAAAATGCAGTGAAGTAATAATAAACATACAATTAAATAATAATAAATATAAATTATATTATAAATAAACCTAATTACAAATAACAATGAATTTACATATTTATAAAATTTTCAGCATATTTTAAAAAAAATACGAATTCAGGTCTCTATTGCTATGTATCTATATCCATGATATAACAATCTCACCAGACATGGATAGGCTTGAAGAGAACCTAGGTTATGGGCGGGGCCTAGTTTTTGGATAATGGGCTAAGCTTAGAGGAAATTTAATCTTTCGTTCTGTTCAATGACTTTTGGTGTCATAGTACAGCTTGTCGTATGGAGAATCAGATTGGCAATCTGTGCCTCCACCGGCTACAAATTCGAAGAAATTACCTGCTCATTTTCAGAATTCATTGGAGAAATCGGACATGCCGCCGCTAACAGGACTGCAGCAACCGTCACTGTCGCGGTAGCTCCTACTCATCTCCATGGCTTTCCTCGAAGGCGTTTTTCATGAATTTTGATTTTGACTTCGATTTTCTTCCATTGTGAATTTGTAGAGCTTGAGATTCATCATCGACTTCGCTGATTTCGAGAGTGGCAAGTGATGCATAATTTATGATGCCATTTTAAGCTAGTTTTCTGTTTCTTTTTTCATTGTTTCGTTTGTTTGGGAAATTTATTGATTTTTCTGAATTGAAGGTAAATGATGTAGAAAATTCTTAAATAATACTTAAATAATTTTAATGATGGTTTAAAATTACACTTAATTTACTTGAAAAGATTTATAATGAAAAAAATATATTATCATATACGAAAGTATTTTTAAGGTATATTGAGCTATATGTATTCCTAAAGTATTTTAAGTGATATCAAGGTATATATATATATATTTTTTAATATATTCTGAGGCGACTTTTGAGTATATGATTTTTGTAATATTTTTTAAGTGTTTTGATTTTTCTAAAAAAAAGTTTTAAATGGAGGTAGAAGTTTTTTTTGATGTTTTTGAAAATTTTTCTATAATATAAAGCTAAAATTATATTTAAAAAATTATAAATTTTGCAATATATTACAATTATATCCAATTTTCAAAATTCTATTAATTTTTATTTTTGAAACAAATCTAGCACAAAACCTGTATCAAAACCTAATTAGTGCTTGTATGGATTGATAGAATTAAGTAGTTGGCATTAGTATGGATTAAATGTCTTGACTGGATTAAATATATCTAATTATAATAGGATAATTAGATTAAAATACCAGCTATTTAATTCGATATTTAATTTTCAACGTATTTAATATATATTAATAGCAAATATTCTATTCGGTCAATTCACTTAAGTATTAGTAGGTTTAGAGATTGATTTCATATTACCAAAACTAATTTTGTTTTAAAAATAAAAATTTATATAATTTAAATATAATTTTTGAAAAATGGAATATAATTGTGAAATTTGGCAAATTTTATGATTATTTATTTTGTAATTTTCTCTAATATAAACATTCTTTTGTTTTCTGTAAAAAAAAAAAATTCTTTATATATATACTAGTATGTTACCTTTGAGTTGCATCATATATTTTTGTAAGAAATATTTTGTTATCTCTTAATGAATGGTAAATAAAATCTAAACTAAAAATTAAATTAATGAAATTAGATAATAGATAGAATATTTAATGAAAAAAATTAATAGATATATAATTGGTGAAAATTAGTTAATTCGGTGCTAGAATTGAGAAAAAAAATTATTTTATAGATTATATTGAAAATGACAAAATTTTAATAGGTTAATTAATAAATATTAAAAACCTGAAGATTAAAAAAAATTTCAAAACCAATTTAATGAAATTTAAGTGTCGTCTCACCAATCTATATTCATATTAATAAAAATTAAATTATCATTAAGATAGTTTATTCATTAAAAATCAACTCAATCCAATAAATTATTTAACATGAATTAGTTAAATATTGGTTTGGAATGGATAATATATTAGTAAATAAATTAGTTGATGTTGGTTTACTCCAAATTTTTGATAGCTTAACATTTCTCGTGCAAAAAAACATGAATAGTTTTATTTTTAATATTTATTACTAATAAAATTGGAATATACATTTTTTTTTAAAAATAACATTTTTAAGTATTTTTTCACTTTTAAGTTTTTTTATTTAAATTTTTTAGCTTTTTTATTTTATTTTAACCTATTTTATTATATTATCTCTGTTTATATAATTGTACTAATTATAATAGATGAAGTAAGGAAGACAGTAACTTGAATTAAAAAAAAGATTAAATTTATAAAAAAATTATTGTGATTTATATTAATTTTTGGTATAAAAAAGTATTCGTATATAATTTATTTAATATTAAATTTTAAATCTAATTAATGTTTTAATATATTTCGTAATTTGAAAATCTAATATCAATTAGATAGAAAGATTATAAATATTTAAATATTTAAATTCAATTTAATAAAAATTAATTTGCATATTAATTAAAAATGAATTTAATTATTATATTAATATTATTACATTAATTAAACATATTATTAAATATAGTATTAATATTAAATAAATATATAATGTTGATTAAATAATACAAATAAATACATAATATTAATTAAATAAATATATCAATATCAAAAAATATATCAGTATTTAAAAAATATATTAAATTAAATAATGACAATAAATATATAATATTAAATAAATAACTATATTAATATTAAAAATGATACTATTTTATTGCGCCTTGATGAAAAAAAAAAATAGATGAAATATAAAACGGATACGATACTGTAGTAACTACGGTACCACCATCTATATGCCCTTTAAAATATATATATTTTAAAAGACTAATCTTCAATGTTTAAAATATATGAAAACGTGTCTACTTCATCCAATTTGAGTGAGTGCATGCTGTGTCTATTTTTGCAGGAATACTCTCCATTTCTCTATATTCATTTTTTGATTGATTATTAAGAAAAATAAAATTTTTAAAAATATTTTTCTTCTTTCTTTATTTTTTCACCGACCAATTTTTATTTTTTAAATATAAAAGCAGATGCATGTTTTTTAGGGTACCGCAATTCCTTCACATGTATAGTGTTATAGGCAAGCAAAATGTATATTTTTTTCTAAAAAAGTAATTGATCAATTGCAGAGTCAAATGCCAAATAAGTAATATTTAATTATTCTGTTTCAAATAATATTCCATAAAATAGACTAATTAAATTGAATTAGTCGAGGCATGTTCTTAATCTTTCGGTTTGACAATACAAGTTCTTTTTTTATTTTTGGGTTTAATTTAGTTCCATATAACAAAATAATCCGAAAAATTAAACCGATCGACCGAATCTTTTTTTTTTTGGAAATAAATCGACCGAATCTATTTAATTTCCTTTTTTTTTTTCCGGTTACATGCTTAAATTTTTCTTCAATTTGATTAATTTGCTTTCGTGATATGATTAGTTTCCAAGTTAATAAAATTAATTTTTTCTTTAATAATTTAAGATTAATTTTTAAATTAAATACCTATTTGAAGATTAAATTCCAAAAAATTAGAGACACCAATCAAAATAATCAATATTTTGCAATTATTTTAATTTAATCAATTAATAAAAATTGAATTTTTTTAATATTGTTATAAAAAATAGATAAAATAAACAAACAAATAAAGAATGAAGTAAAAGAAGAAGAAAATAGAGAATTGAAAAAATGTATATTCACTCGTTATTTAAACATTTATCAAATCCTCTATTTATAAACTTACGAAGAAGTATCTATAAAACATAAATTACAATTTTAACTGAGAAAATAATTCACAATAAATATGGACAATTAAGATAGAAGATTATGAGATGAGAGGTTATGAAATGAAGGGAGTTATGGACATCCATAATTATAATATTTATAACACTCTCATTGGATGTACATTATCAAAAACATGTCTCGTTAAAATCTTATTAGGAAAAACCATGTGTAAGAAAAACCTAGTGAAAGAAAAAATATATTTTTTATATAATATACATATAAAGCTGTCTTATTAAAAATATTACTAGGAAAACCCAGTGAAACAAAACCGCAGTAAAGGAAAAGAGTACAATGTATATATTCTCCCCTTCATAAAAACATCACTTCAAATTTCTAAGTCGACGCATTCCAATACCTCGCACCAACCTTTCAAATATTGCAGTAGACAAAACTTTTGTGAATAAATTTGCATATTATCACTTGATCGAGTTTGTTGAATATCGATTTGTCTACTTTTACTAAGATTATGAGTGAAGAAGAATTTAGAAGAAATATATTTTGTCCGATCTCTTTTAGTATAACCGCATATTAACTATACTACACATGTTGCATTATCTTCATATAACATTGTAGGAATTCTTTTGTTGACAAATAAACCGTTGATTTCTCAAATGTATTGTGTCGTTTACGTCAACCATAGATATTCTCGACTTGTTTTGTGAATTGCAAATAATTCAATATTTTTTTAAGATATGGTAGTCAAAATTTATTTTTGTTGATTATCATGAAATAACAGTTTCACATTTCATAAAAATATAACCTGTTTGAGATCGAGCTTTATGTGGATCAGATAAAAATTTCACATCGGTATAACCTATTAGTTTTGATGCAAATTTATTTGAATAAAATAATCACAAATCAATTGTTCTTTATAGATAACGAAAAATATATTTAACTCCATTTCAGTGTCTTTGTGTTGGAGAAAAACTCTATCTTGCCATAAACTTATGAAAAATGTTATATCAGGTCGTGTGGTATTAGTAAGATATAGTAATGCACCAATTGCACTAAGATATGGTGCTTCATGACCATGAGTTTCTTCTCCATCCTCTTGTGGTTGAAAATTATTATTTTTCACATCAAGTAACTTCACAATCATTGGTATACGTAATAGATGTACTTTATTCATATAAAATCTTTTAATGACATTTTTTATGTAAGCTGATTGATATATTAAAATCCCATCAACTAAATGCTTGTTTTGTAAACCAAGACAAAATTTTGTTTTTCCAATATCTTTCATTTCAAACTCATGTTTTAAATAATCAGTTGTCTTTACAAACTCTTCAGGAATTCCAATAATATTTAAATCATCAACATATACAATAATAATAGCAAATTTATATTCTGACTTTTTTTATGAAAACACATGAGCAGATAAGACCATTTGTATACCCTTCTTCCAATAAGTATTTACTTATACGATTGTACCACATTCGTTTCTATTGTTTTAGACCATATCATGATCTTTGTAACTTGAGAGAATAAATATCCCGTAATTTTATATTTTGTAATTCAAATATTTTTAATATTTTAGAGATTTTCATATAAATATCACTATCAAAATTACCATATAAATAAGCTGTAACAACATTCATAAGACGCATATCAAGTCTTTCATGTACTGCAAAACTTATAAGGTATCGAAAAGTTGTTGCATCCACCATAGGAAAATATATTTGTTCATAATTAATACCAAACCTTTTGTGAAAATTCTTGTTCCACAGGTCTTGCTTTATATTTTATAACTTTATTATTTTCATTTCATTTTCGCACAAATACCCATTTGTATTCGATGAATTTCACACATTCAAATGTTTAAACTATTGACTTGAAAACTTTACGTTTATTAAATGAATTTAATTCAACATATATTGTATCTTTCCATTTCGACCAATGACATCTATTTTGACATTATTTAATTATTTTTGGCTCTAAATTCTTATTTTCTTCCATAATATCAATTGCTATATTATAAGCAAATATGTCGTCGATGACTATTTTCTCTTGGTCCGTAATGACATAACCTATTAAGATCTCTTTATTATTATCATTTTTAGGTACCTGAATCTCTTATAGAGATTTATTTTTTGTTATGTTATTAGACTCTTTGGGAGCTTTTGCCTCCTCATTAGGTCATCTAGTTGACTAGTTTATTTTCTTTTTTTAGGAATTTTATCTTTGAAACCTATTGGTCTACCATGCTTCAGGCATGCTTTAGACTCATTTGCTGTAACAAGTTGTCCTACAGAGACATCAATTCGAGTAGAAGTATTTGCAGTTGGTATATGTGATTTAGTTACTTTTTTAAGGTCAGTAAATGCATCAAGCAATTGATTTGCCAAATTTTATAAATGTATTATTCTTTGTACTTCTGCTCACATTGATTAGTACGAGGTTATAAATGTGTTAAAGATGATACATTCCATATAATTTCGTGATTCGACTACTTCGTTTCTCCCCCCAATGTTGAAAAAATTGTCTCATTAAAATGACAATCTGCACACCGTACTGTAAATAAATTATCAGTCAACAGTTCAAGATACTTAACGATAGAATGAGATTTATATCCAAAATATATTATCAACCTTCTTTGATGTCTCATTTTAATGTATTATGGTGGAGCAATAAGAACATAATCCGCACATCAAAAATTCTTAAATGAAAAATATTTGGCTCTGACTATAAGCTAATTGTAATGAGAACTTATGATATGATGTTAGCTTAACACGTAGCAGTGCTGTTGCATGCAAAATAGCATGTCCACAAGCGGAGATGAAGAGTTTTTTCTCATGAGTAATGATCTTGCTATTAATTAGAGGTGTTTAATAAATGATTCTGCAAAACCATTTTGTGTATAATATAGACAACTAGTTTTTCAACAATTATCTCAACTAATATACAATAATCAATAAAAGTTTGGGATATAAATTCACCTGTATTATCAAGACATATAGACTTGAATGAATAATCTGAAAATTGTGCACATAATTTAATTATTTGAGTAAGTAATCTCACAAACGTCAAGTTGTGAGTTCATAATAAACACACATATGACTATCGTGTAAATGCATCTATCATTACAATAAAATATTTAAATAGTCCACATGGAGGATTAATGGACCCACATATTTCGCCTTGAATCCTTTTAAAAAATGAGGGGATTCTAATATGACTTTTGCTAATAAATGTCGAATTATTAATTTGTTTTGAAAACAAGCAACACATGAGAATTTATTGAATAGAAGAATCTTCTAGTTCTTTAAAGGATGCCCATTTGAATTTTCAATTATTCTACACATCATAATTAACTCGGGATGACCCAATTGGTCATGCCAAATAGTAAAAAATACTTTTATCAATGAACTTCTAATTTATAATTATACGTGTTTCGATTGCACTTATTTTGGTATAATACAAACTAAAAGATAAAGCAGATACATTTTCCAAAATTCGTTTTTCATTTGATATTACTAATATGATATAAAGATATTTTATATTGTTGTGATTATAAGTCTCAATATGGTATCATTATAACATATATCTTTAAAACTTAGCAGATTCCTCTTTGATTTAGTTGATAATAAAACATTATCAATCGTGAATCTCATTCTACTCTTTCAAAACCTTCTATCCAGTCTGCTGAACCTGATATTGTATTAACATTTACTTTCATCATAGTCAAATTAGAGAAATATTTTTTATTTCTCAATATAGTATGTATCGTTGTACTGTCTACTAAGCATATATCTTCGTCATTATTATTGAAAGTTCTCGATGGGTGAGAAACATTCATATTTCTTAAAAAAATAAATAAATTGTAGTAAGTAATTATAAAATAATATAATATACTACTTGATCACACAAATTTAAAAGATAATAGTTTTCACACAAATTCGAAAGATAATAATTTTAAAATAATATAATCAAATGAATTAAAATATTGTATTTAAGCACAAATAAATACAAATTTTTTCATAAATTTTCTTTCATCATATGAATACTTTATTATTATTATTATTATTATTATTATTTTGGGCATTTTTATGGATCAATCTTATTATTATTTTATTTTAAAAAAATATGCAATATCTAAGTTCGTCTTGCCCAATTATTTTGAAACAAATAATCATCTCAGTATGCAAACTTTGTTTTTGCATACTTTATTTTCTCATTCAGAGAGTCTTGATATAAATCAACTAATTTATTTTTTATTGTGTACTTCAGGTACATATTCAATTAACTAAATATTCAAATTAATTCAAATATTTCGGTATACTTTAGGTACTTATCCAATTAATAAAATATTCAAATTGTTCCAAAGAACAAGATGATCTTTTATTGTGAAATAATCATATTTTAATTTCTTATTAAGATGATGACGAAGGAAAATTTAGGCACTAGCCATATTTTGATTATATTCTATATTTTCTTCTTTGATAATATTACCAAAACTATTTACATTTAGGTGAATTGTAGCATTCAATGTCCAAGACATATAATTTTTCACTAATGTCAAGAGCCATAAACTCTAATTTTACAAGATTTGTTATTAATACTATACTAACACAAAAATATTAATCAAATTAGAAAATAATAATATGTACATCTAACCATTTAGTATATGATTATATTTATATCGAATATGTAAATATTATGATTCATATAAATAAATCAATTATAATATGAATACAATAACATATCACTAAAAGAATTATTTATAATATTAAATAATATTCATATCTACTTATAAATAGACATGTTTAATGAGTATATATAAGTATTAACTTATGTATAAATTATATATAATCAAATATTAATTAAATAACCTCATATTAAAATAAATATTTAAATAATTATAATTGTAACATACAAAACATGTAAATAATGTAACATACATATAAAGTAATTTTAATAAATAACTTAATAAATTTCATTTCAGTTATTTCAATTATAATTTATTAGGTCTAATTATATATATTTAAGATATATTGATAAGTATTTTAATAAAATTACTAATAATATTTAAATAAAAAATATAATATAATAAAAAGACAATGAAGAAAAAACAACAATTTTAAGGACGAAGAAAATTCAATAGAATGCTTAACACATATGAATTGATAATATATTATTTGATAATTATCACATCCTCCTTTTTATGTTGTTTTCATATGTGTAACACTTCCCATTTTACAACATATATATCATAAGTACATGTATATATTATTTTTCATAAAAAATTAATATATATGATGATAGTGCAACAAAATCTATTAACATGAAAGATTAAAACCAATAAAAAAATTTTCAGGAAAAATATTTAATTCATATAAAATTTCTTCATGTTTATAGATATAAAATATAATAGAATTTGTATTTAAAAAAAATAATAGAATTTGAGGATAAATAAGAAACCATTTTTACATGCAATGATTTATTAAGTTTATTCACTATTATCAATTATATTATATAAAAAGTATAGATAAAACATATCTTATTATCTTGTGAAGAGAATTCGTACCGATAACGTGTTATAAAAATAGATAAAAGATATAAACAAATGAGGAATAAAGTAAAAGAAAAATAGAATTATGATTTTGAGCCATTAAATTAGCTATTTTTAATTTTAACCATTAGATTGGATAACTTGAAATTTGTTAAAATGGTAAACTAATTTTTACATGTAAACTTATATCTTGAATATTCAGGTTATCATTAAGTATTTCTAAAGTTTTTTCTTTACAATCTCTCTCATCTTAATTGAAGTCTATTCTTCTTTATTGAATTAATCCTAATAAAATCCCAAATAATTTCTTTCTATTTTCTCATTTGCATATTCAAATAATTTCTCTCTATTTTTCTTCATTTTCTCTCTAACCAAACAAAAGAAAAAATTTAAAAACTCCTATACCTTATCTTCCGAACTCTTTTCTTGATCAACTTAGATATGCAAACTTGAAACTCTTCTTCAGATTCTCTCTCAATTCATAAGCTAAACTAACTTTCTCCTTATATTTAGCTCTCTTTTGTTTTGTTTCATTATCCAAACAAAAAAAGTTTGATGAAAAGTGAGATTTACGAGTTTATTCTCTGATTGGATATGTTTAGGATATTAAAACGTCAAAAATATAAAAAAATATTTAATCCGCAGGTTAGTGATTGTTTCTCTCTCCATAAGGAATAAATTGAAATTAAATTAATTTTTTATTGATTGAAATAGAATTTAATTGATTTGTTTGATTCAATTGATGCAAATTAGGATTCAATTGATTAATATAGAGGTCTAACTTCAATTTATTAATTGAATTTTCAATTGATTAAATTCAAATTAAATTTAATAATTTGATTAAATTGACATAAATTTGAATTTTATTGATTAATTTAGATATTAGTCAATTAGTTAAATTTTAAATTGATTAAATTGAAATTTAGCTAATTAATTTGATGTTAATTGATTATATAGATCTTTAATTACAATTGATTAAATAGATATATATTAAGGTTTGATTGAATAAATTAAGGATTAACTTATTAAATTGGGTTTCAAAGAATAAATTGAAATTAAATTAATTTTTTATTGATTAAAATAGAATTTGATTTAATTGATGTAAATTAGGATTCAGTTGATTAAAATAAAGGTTTAACTAACTGAATTGAAGACCAATTTATTACTTGAATTTTCATTTGAATAAATTGGAATTAAACTTAATAATTTGATTAAATTGACATAAATTTGAGCTTTATTGATTAATTTAGATGTCAGTCAAATAGTTGAATTTTAAATTGGTTAAATTGACATTCAGCTAATTAATTTGATATGATAGTCTTAAATTGATTAAATAGAGCATAAATTACAATTTGATTAAACTGATACAATTGATAGATAAGTTTAATTGAATAAGTTAAAGTTTAATTTATTAAATTGGATTTAAATCGATAAATTGAAATTAAATTGATCTTCTAATGATTAAAATAAAATTTAATTGATTTGTTTGATTCAATTGATATAAATTAGGGTTCAGTTGATAAAAATAAGAGTCAACTGACTAAATTGGAATTCACTTGATTAATTGAGTTTTTAATTGATTAAATTTGAACTAAACTCAATAATTTGATTAAATTGACATAAATTTGTATTTTATTGATTAATTTAGAGGTTAGTCGATTAATTGAATTTTAAATTGATTAAATTGAGATTTAGCTGATTAATTTGATCTAATAATCTTAAATTGATTAAATAGAGCTTAGATTACAATTGATTAAATTGATATATATTGAGGTATAATTGAATAAATTAAGGTTTAATTTATTAAGTTGAGTTTCAATAGATAAATTGAAATTAAATTAATTTTTTATTGATTAAAATTAATATTTAACTGATTAAATTGAAGTTTAATTGATTAAATTAGAATTAAACTTAATAATTTGATTAACTTGACATAAATTTAAATTTTATTCATTAATTTAGAGATTTGTGGATTGATTAAATTTTAAATTGATTAAATTGAATATATTTTTGAGAGAATAATTTATAATATATTAACTAAATTTTGTAACTTATGGTTGCAAAATGTCAAAATCTATATAAAGAAAAAAGAAAAGAAAAAATTAAATTGGTGTAGCTGAGGGAGTAAGAAAGGGGGCTGCGTGGGAGTGTGCATCGTAATTAATGTTGTTATATTAAAGAGTATTAAATAAATAAATATTTTAAGTTTTTTTTTTTTTAATATTGATCTAGGTAATAGGCTAACAAATTACTTCTTGTTGTAGTTAAAAATTTAAGTTAAAGATTTAAGTGTATCAATACATATAGTCGTATTGTAGCAAAATCTGAGATTTTTTTTTTTTTTTTTTTGGCATAGATAGCTGATTGGTAATTATCCTTTTGTATGGATGGATTTTAAAATCCATAAATTTTAAGAATTATATCTTTGGTTTGATTAGAAATATATACATTGATGATATAATTATTTTTACAGTTATGTTTGGTTCAATAACCACAATTTATGAATTTACCAATTAATTTCCAATTTTATTTTTTATTAAATTTTGATAATTTACTATTAATTAAACATATGCTATAATTTCACTATATACTTAAAAATTTAAAATTGATTATTTTAAGAGTTAAAAAATTAAAAATAAAGTTATTATATATTATAATAATTATATTGCTAAAAAATATTTTATTAATAATTTAATACATATTAATATTATATTATGTAAAATAATAATAATAATATAAAAACTAAAACAATTTGTTGAAATTAAAAAAGAACGATTTCTTGCAAAAAAAAATAGAAAAATGATTTTTATTTTTTTATAATTAATGATAATTTTGAAATATTATTAATTTATTAGAAACAATTTTAGAATTAAAAAATCTAATATCTCACCTATGAAATGAGAAATTAGATTTTTTTAAAATAAAAGTTTTTAGTGGATGGAATTTTTTTTTAAAATCTATAAATTTAGACATTTTTTAAGCAATTAAATGATAAATTTCACATAAATATATGAATTATTCCGATCCAAACATAATCTTGTATCAATATTATCATTAGACACTGATAGATGGAGAAGATAATACTTTCTTATTACGAAAATGGCCCACATCTTCTTTTATTATAGCTATGGTAGGTGATGATTGATTTTATAATTATGAGCAATTGTGGCTATTAATTTAAATTTGCATATGGTTACACCAGCCACAGTTAAGGCTGGTTTGACATTATAGTTGAAAAAAGCTTTAAACAATTTTATTTTTAATTTTTTGAATTTTAAAAATTATTTAAAAAAAAAGTAAATGAATAGGTATTTTTCTAAAATATATATTTAAAAAATCAATTAATTAAATAAAAAAATTTAAAGCTTACTTTTTGATCATCCCATGGCAATTCTAAATACGTTCTTAAAAGATAATAGTTTGTGGTGCCATATATCAGATCATATTCATTAATATCCAATTTGTAAATAATTTATTTTGTACTATTTTATGCATTAAAATATTAATACTTTTTACTTATAAAAAATTTTAATATTTTATTATAAATTAAACAATATAATTAAATGAATTAGTTAAATATAAATATTTTAATACAGAATAAATAGAGAATAAATATATGAAACAACTAACATTTTTTATTATACAAAACAGGAAGGGTCGTTGTAAACACCAACTAATCCGAAGACAAAGTTGGACAGCCATACAAGTAGATAGCCAGCATGATATTTTTGATTAGTGGCCACCGCCAATGATTTCAAGGCAGACAAGCCCCACCCACAAACAGACAATAAGCCATGTCCTTGTCTTAATCAATATATTAATGGAAGCTAATTGATTTTTTTTTAATTAATAAAAATGAAAAAAACTAAGAAAGGATTTGAAAATATTCTTATTAATCTGTTTTTCATTAAACCATTGGCTCTAACCATACAGGAATTATAACCTTATTGCCGTTAGAATGTGGCATATTAAAACCCATTAAGTGTTAGTTTTTGCCTGTCTAGGCTCTCCTCCTAGCCACAATCAGCGGCAAAAATGGGTGGTCAGGTCTCTAAACAGTTGGGGAGGCGAAAAGCCCTCTCCGCGGAGAAGAAAATTCTCTGCGATATGCAAGGAAGCTGCGGTGAAACATACCCTGGTTCTGATTATCATCCTTCTGACAGGAAAAATTGGATGGATGGTCTCAATCCTGAGAAGCTTCATATCCATATGATCGTATGGCCTGGAACTCATGATTCTGCTACTAACAAAATTGGCGTCCCATTGGTGTCTCGCCCCTTTGCTCAATGCCAATCTTTATCCATCTACCACCAGCTCTGTCGAGGCGCCAGAGTTCTTGATGTTCGGGTTCAGGAGGATCGCCGTGTCTGCCATGGAATCCTGAAGACTTACAGTGTCGATGTTGTGATTCAAGATGTCAAGAAATTCTTATCAGAAACCAAGTCAGAGATCATAATTCTCGAAATCAGGACCGAATTCGGCCATCAAGATCCTCCCGACTTCGACAAGTACTTGGATGAACAACTGGGTGAGTATCTGATTCATCAGGATGATCATGTTTTTGGGAAGACTATTGCAGAGTTATTGCCAAAGAGGATAATCTGTGTATGGAAGCCGAGGAAATCACCGCAGCCGAAGCATGGGAGTCCACTGTGGAGTGCAGGGTATTTGAAAGATAATTGGATCGATACAGATTTGCCATCAACGAAATTTGAGAGTAATATAAAGCATTTAAGTGAGCATCCACCGGTTTCGTCGAGGAAATACTTTTATAGGGTGGAGAATACTGTTACTCCACAGGCTGACAACCCAGTGTTGTGTGTCAAACCGGTCACCGGCCGAATTCATGGATATGCTAGGCTCTTCATAACACAGTGTTTCTCTAAAGGATGTGCTGATAAGTTGCAAATCTTCTCCACTGATTTTATTCACGAGGATTTTGTCGATGCTTGTGCTGGACTCACTTATGCAAGGATTGAAGGCAAGGCATGATTAGTCCATTTTTCTCAATTTTTATTTGTTACTTATTCAGAGATTAAACTATCTTCTTCTGGGATCTTTCCATTATTGTCCATTAGAATGTTATATTTATTAGTTTGTATTGTTCCATATATGATGTGTAAAGTGTTTGAGCATATGGATTGGATTGCATATACCTTGGGTCTGTTGTTGATAGAATTCTGTGTAATTTTATATTTTCAATGACAAAATTTTCAGTTTGCACATTCAGTTTGCCAATGACTATGCAAATATTATATTCAAAATGAAGCCTTTTTTCTCAGAAATTTTATATGAAAAGCAAGCTACTGATTTTCATAAAAAGCAACTTCTTCTTATTTCTAGCTGTGCTTCGGTGGATTTTCACAGTAGATAGGTAAAGACGTAAAGTAGGAAGAGCAGGAAGAGCAGGATGAGTGGGAAAACAAAATAGACTGGCATATAGAAAAGCTAAAGGCGGAATTTCAGAAAAAAAAAGTCCATTTCCTTAACCACGTGAGCAAATGTGCAAAACTAACCAGATAATACCAGCCAAATTCTGCATAGATTGTACAATTCATTGTACAAAATCTTAAATAAAAATAACAACTGCCCATCAACAAAATTACGTGATGCAACATCACAAGCCTAAATTCTCGTATTTAGCAAAATCAGACTAATTTAACAGCCAGCAGGCTTAGCTCTACAAAATTTGCTTCTTAACATGTCCTCTAAATGTTGGATAATTGACGAGAACAGTCCTGCCAAAGAACAGTTCAAAGACTTCAGAAACAAACACCTCAATGTAACACCAGCAGCATAATATTAATATAAATATAACAGGCAGATTAATGTGTAAGATAGGATGTGAATCTTGTAACGAATAACACTATTCAAATAGCAGCCACGTTAACTTCAATAAACTGCAGTTTTATAAGCACCTGCAACCTCCAACACACACCTATGCTAGTTCATTCCTATAGCAATCTTTTAAGAGCAGAGTTGGACAATAAAGTTTAGCAGCTGGATCACATTTGGAGATAGTCACCCAGGAAGATTAAGGCAGGTAGAAAGAACTCAGTAACATATCCAAGAAGAATCCCAGCTGGAGTTTTCCTTTTAGTTGTCTATTATGGACAAACAAATCCAAGTTGTAGGTTAGATAATAAGTAATCATATTATGCTACATACTCCCCACTTAGTTGCGATTTAAATGCTAAAGTAAAGGCCAAAATCTGATTGCTAGAGTTAATTAGTTAAAGCATCATTGTGGAAGGAAAATAAGGACCCCCTAAGTGATACATTAATTGCTGGATCTTGAATCCACACCCCACCCTCTATTACTGCACTGGATAATGACCCCCTTCAACGGAAGTGGATATTATAATTTGACAAATTAAAAAATATTCATGAAACAACAGCCAGCGCAGAGCCCTAAGGCCTTACATGATTAGTTAAGAAGAAGCAACCTTCCACCTTAGAAAGATTGATTAAACTATAATATTTTTGTCCAATCATTTTCCTTGCTACTGTCTTGGGGAAAATGTGATAATATAGTAACATGTATGTCTAATGCCACTCAAAATTAAGCACTGAATTCCTTAAAATGGTAACACATAAGTTGCAAATGAAACTGTACAAGATAAGAATGTTATCAAGGAAAGTTGATTTTGCAAGAAGCTTGTGTTGACACAAATGAAAATATAGTATATACATAGAAATTGTGATGACTAACAATTCAAGTAGAAGGCAAATAAAGATCAGGAAATGAAGTAAGAGGGTCGTGTACATGCAATGACATGAAGGGCTGTTATAAGACAATAAATGTGGCCCTTGGTAAATAAAATTAGTTATCAATAATCGGTTAAGTCCATCCAGAATTTGCTGTTGCATGGTCAAGCTCTATAGATTTGATAAACAGGCTTCTAAAATTCATGTCATAGATGAAGAACGGTTAGTCAGTTACAGAAACAGCAGTGACATTTTCATTATTACTACAATAAAAACACCATGTCCAGTAGGTTAAGAAAATTGGCATTAAACCTGAAATTGGACTATCTCTATTTTGCAATGATCCTTTCACCAAAAGGGAGCCTGGGATTTGCTGAAAAACCTGTAACAACATATAGCGCAATCATATATAAATTCCAACAGGATAAGCTAAAGATATATATTTATGCCAGACAAGTAGGTTAGCATACCGAAATACAAAAATGCAAGTTACTTAGAGGAAGATGTGAACAACTTGAATCCTTAGAATTCATCTCCATAGGATTGCAATTGGCATGTTCATCATAATTTTCTCCTTCATTGTTCAGGACTGTATCACACTGTTCATTTGATACAGTAATCTATTAAATGAGATTGAACTGTGTGTCAGGACAGAGAAATAGAATGTGCCACAAAACTGAAAATAGATAAATCAAGATTGATACTTCTTACATCTACAGCAAATGATGACAAGTTCAATTTACAGGATGCACCTATCTTGCAGAAATAGCACTCAACTGATTTTAATACATCTATGGCACTGAATTGGCGTTGAAGTCCCTGCAAGATATCATCATTTTACATGAAACAAATTGATGCAAATTCAAAAGCACAATATCATATAACATGTGCATGCAGTTGATGAATATAACATAAGTCCAGCAGTAGAATATTTGGCTAATAAAAACTTCACTTGGCCTGTCAAGTCAAAATGATGACAGAAAGGGAGACAGAGAGGAATAAAACACAGACTTCAAGCATGAAAGAGATGATACTCTTGTCAGCCACATGAGATGATATTATTTTTTTTGCAGGAGGCGCAAAAGACCAAGCAAGCCCCCATCGACGTGTGTACCCCTGTACAAATTCAGTTGTCTTCACAATGGTGGCTCCAACCTCCCTAAGCTTTGAGATTAGAAACTTTAAATTAGCTTTTCTTCCAACCATTGAACTGTACCACCTACAATAAATAAAGGATGAAAAATAAAGACATCAGAACCAAGCATATTGGTAGCTAAAGCATGTGAACAAGATGAGTAGATCAGAATAAACCTAAATGACTCCTTCAATATAACACTATCTTCAATGATACGAGTGATAAAAGCCTTTTCTCCACCAGGACAAACCATCTCCTCAGGAGTCCCACCACAAGAAGTTTTGGGGTTCAGTCCTGCTTCTTCCATAGTCTTAAAAAATGGAGGATTGCACATGCAGAAATCAAAAGTCTCACCATCCCTCACTACACCAACAAGTACAGGCGGTCCATCATATTCATTATTTTCATTCACCAGCTCCTCAACTGCACTTTCACTTGCATCCCTTTTGATTTCTCCATTTTCAGATTGGGAATTATGCAAATGTTCAACAGAAAGAATGCCCTGACGATTCATAACTTTTCTAACTTCAATGAGTTCTGAAATATGTGGATTATTTTTAACATTTCTCTCTGCCCACTCTAATGCTACATCAGTCACATCTGCAACCAAGTTAGGTATCACAAAATATCATATTATTTTGTATTATGCAAGTAAATAATGAAGATTCTGCCCCTGAAAAATGAAAAGCTACCTGATCCAACAAAACTCCATCCTAGAAGAGATGCACCAATAAGTGGGTAAATGCAATTTGCTCCAGTGCCAATATCAAAACCTCTCACAATGTCGCCACTGGTGTTGTTTTTTGGAATGATGTCAGAAGAGAGAAGATCTTCAATCCAATGAATGTAGTTAGATCTGTTTGGAACTGTAGGGCATAGCTGCTCATCAGGAATCGACCTACATGTACAAGTTCATGTGAAAATGACAAAAACAGGAATCCCAACAGCACCAGTCAACCTCTTAAATCAAAAGCATCCACTAAATAAAAATCTCAGTATTCATCTAAGGCCTTTCTCAGGGTAAAATGAATTTTTTATACTAAAACTTTGGCATTTGTATCAAAATGGTACCAAATTATTGTTTTGTATCAATTTAGTACCACATATTTATAATTTTGTTTCAAAATGGTACCAAATCTTTGTTTTGTATCAATTTTATACATATTCATAATTTTGTTTAAGATGAAAGTATCTACAATATTTACCGCAGAATTTGTCTGACATTGACACCGGATATACACATGTCATACCATATTACATGCCAATTCAAATAAAAAAATGTCACATATTTTAGTCTTTACACATATTAGTTGGTAATATGTGATAGTTTTATCTGAAGTAATATGTAACATGATATGACACGTGTATCTCCAGTGTCCACGTCAGATAAATTGTACCGTAAATACTGTTGGTAATTTCAGCTTCAACAGAATTATAAAAATGTGATACTAAATTGATACAAAACAAAAATTTTATATTATTCTGAAATAAAATTGTAAAGATATGTTACTAAATTAATACAAAACAAAGATTTGGTACCATTTTGATACAAGTGCCATAATTTTGGTACAAAAAAAATTCATTTTACCTTTCTCCTATAACTCAAAATTAATAAGGGAAAACAAAAGTGAAAGCTCTAATTTTTGTTAAGAGTCCATAACATGCTAGTAAGGGAAAATAAGGAGAAAAAATGAACCAGAAATTAGCGCAAATATGACAGTTGGGTAATTGCCGCTCTCGCTTTGATAGAAAATAATCGATTAAGTAGAATATTGAAAAAAAAAAAAGAACTACAAAAAATACCGAGTACAATGCAATAGGGACATTAAACTCCAATAACAACATTTTGGGACTGTAATTGGATGAAAGATTACCAATTGAGGCCATGATCGTGAAGAAGAAGGACTCGAGTGAGCTCCCGGGTGGAGTTAAAGTCGGTCCAGTCAATTCTGGGTCTACCGTCGCGAGAATAGGAAACGAAAGGCTTAAAAGAAGGGAAAAGAGAAGCGAGGAGAGCAAAATCAGGTGGGTTATCTGCATATTTGTTTTTGGGATGGATAGTTGGTCGTTCCGGTTTTTTCCTCTTGCTGTTTTTCTTGCTCGGCATTTTATTTTTCTCGGAATTTCTTTGAATTAAGACAAACAAATGGCCGACTACTGCGGAAGGGAAATCTTTTACCGTTTAATAATTTTAGGGGTTAAGGTAGTAATTTCACTTAAGTTTGTCTCAATAATCAATACGGTGCGTATTGGAGGCAAGAAGGGAAGGCGTCGAGTTTCAAGAAGATCAATGAGAATTCTCTCTTTCTTCTCTCTTATTAAAGTTTCTATAAATTCTATTATCTCCTTGTGTTTTCTGTTATTGATCGAACAAATCCAAAGTTACATAACAATGGCATCAAAGCTCTCGAATGCTAGCCTAGCATAAATAGGTTATGCCTCTTTTTAACAGTTTCAGATTCAAGACTTCATTCTTAACAAACAAAAAAAAAAAAGCTCACTTGATCCTAAGCAATGGTGAAAGGGATGCAAAATGAAATTTATTGGAAATAATTTGGAGAAAAACAAATTTCCATAATAATATCTCAAAAATAACTTATGACAGCAGTATAAAAATGTTATACTATATATTAAATAGTTATTATTGATATGCAACAACAAATTCACAGCCATAATATTTGTTTCTATTACATGAAATTATTGTAAGAATTTCTAATATTTTGTTAAAATCATTAGAATTTTGAAGTGCAGAAATTAAAAGTTGCTAACTTTTTTTTTTTTTTTTAAACAATGTTAACTTTCATTCCTATATATTCATTATTTAATAACTATAGATATATATTTTTAATAACTGTAAATTTATTATTTATTTTCATAAATCAGTTTTATCTTTTCTTGTATATTTGATTATTTTGGATTAATTGTGCATGTGGTTACTGAACTTTGTAATACTTTCATTTAAATGACCAAATTTTTCTGTAATACAAAAATAACTGAACTTAATTTTTATTATACAAAAATTACTTTCAGTCAGTAGGATACTCTGATGCTTACGTGTTGCTTACATGACAGTGATGTGACTCAGCATTTGGGAAGCCTACTAACTGAAAGTGATTTTTGTGCTATAAAAATTAAGTTCAGTTATTTTTATATCACAGAAAAATTTAGTTATTTAAATGAAAGTACCATAAAGTTCAGTGACCACATATGCAATTAATCCGATTATTTACTTAGCAGGTTCAGATTCATTATTTAATAGTTGTTTATACATTATTTTATAATTATATATTCATTATTTGTTTCATGAATTTGTTTCATATTTTCTTATGTGTTTGATTATTTGTTTACTATGTTCAAATTTATTATTTGATAACTGTAAATGTGACGCCCTACCTATATAACAGGACTATGTCAATTATTTCCCCTCATAACAAGAACAATCCCATTATATAGATAGAATGTCACTATCTTTGCTTATCTTGACCTATTACTGATTATTCATATTCTTGGTTACTATATATTTTTTTCCATATCATATATAGTTTTGGGTTTAGGCTTCATACATGTACATAATACATATATCTAATACTATGTTATATACAAGCTGTTTCTACATTACTCATATGCATAGATGTACAAAATACAAAACTTGATAATTTAGACCTACAAACCGGGTCTCAAATGTCCGCACTCGATATGGGCTCTGGCTGACTTTTCTTCTTTCAACTTTGCTATTTACAAGCTCATTGACTTGCGTGAGAAAAACTCACGCTAGACTATTTCTAGCTTAGCGATACATATAAGCATTGTGATTTTCTCATGCAAACATATAAACAAGACATAACATATATAGTGTCATGGCATCATTTATCATGGCATTATGAATATTATATCATGTTTATAAAAGCTATAGAATTGCTATATCATACGCATACAATGTTTGTGTTCATTTTATATTATATGCTTTAACCTTTTTACTATTATTTGTGTCATTAACCTTTTACCATCAATCATATTTGTTATGTTCATTTTCTTTTCAATAAGCAACTTTGATAAATATAGCCCAAATCTCATTTCTCGGGTTGGTCGGATACGAGATGTGAAGTAGGAGTACCCAGTCCAGGGCTAGTTTGATAAATATAGCCCAAATCTCATTTTTCGGGTTGGCCGGATACGAGATGTGAAGTAGGAGTACCCAGTCCAGGGCTAGTCATCCTACTCACTATATATACAAGGTATGAATTAGGCGCACCCAGTCTAGGGTTAGACATCCTACTCAACCACTGTAATCTGTATGCTCATTCGAGCTTCCTCAAGTCAAGCGTGATCACCCAAACTAGAGTTCAGTTAACCTAATTGAGTATAAAAATATGAGTACCAGGAATATGAGCATCCAGTCCAAGGCTAGTCAACCTGATCCTCACTCATATATCTCATTGATACATATCGGTTATCCGCTTCAAGATGCATCATTTACCCTAAAGTAGTCATCAGGTAGAGAAATGAGCATTTATCAAAGCATTTCGTCATTTTAATCTTATACTTTCTTACTTCCAACTTGTTTAACATAATGTACATACATGTTCACATGTCACATTTATACTCATTAACATGTTTTCATATGTTTTTACATCATACTATGGCATTGCGCATGATTGACATGTTTCGGACCCACCAAAATATCATTTAAACATGAGTCACCTTTGTTGTGAATAGTGTTATCATGGCCATGACAAATTGAGCTGGTCGTGACACCTGGTCATAAAGGCTACTGCCTCTATTTTCCATCAGCTATGAATAGTGTTGTCATGGTCATGATAAATTCAACATGGTTGTGACACTGGTTATGAAAGGTCTTAACTTGTGTCTATAGTCAAATTTTATCGAAATTCCACTTCTAAACACTTCCTAAACATACATAGACTTAAATAATGGTTATTGGACACCAAAACAAATAAGTTATCACAACTCAAATAAACCCCCAAAATGGGTCAAAACCAAGTTCACAACACATGTTTTATACATGCATCGTACCCTTTATAATACATTTGCTATTTTCATACTTATAACCATATTTGTACATATTCAAATACTCTAATTAACCTTTCTAACATTTGACCGTGCCATGTTATGCTTTCATTTTATACAATATCCTATTTTTTCAAAAATAAGCATATTCAACAACATATAAGCGCATATTTCATTTTATACATACAATTATCATGTTTAAAGGGTAAATAACAATGCGTATATGTACAAACCTCTATTAGGAGCTTGACAAAAACTCAACCAAGGAGCTATCTATTCTCCTTATCAATCTTCTCTCTCTTGTCTTTGTCTCCCTATCACAACAATACCACATATGAAATACTATGCCTATGGTAGTACGAAGAAAATATAAAACTAACCCATACTCCCCAAACTATGAATATAATGTATGATTTCTACTCCATATCATGGTATCTCACCTCTAATAACTTCAAAAATCACAAACACATACAAAATCTAATGGCCTTTCATCTTCCTCCAAAGGTTTCCATATCAACCAACATAATCTTTCCATATAATTTCATAATCAAAACAAAAAGATGATTTTCTTGGATTTTCTTACCTCTTAAAAGCAAAAACAACCCTTGATCATGCGAGGAACTCATGGGCTCTCTCGCATCAACTTTCTTTCTCCTTCAAAATCTCACTAAAGATGATGATTTTTTCAAATCTTGCTTTCTTTGTTGATTTAATGTTAAATCACTCAAAAACCATGAAGAATCACTCTCTTGGTATTCTTAGGAGTGTGTGAAAGGGGTTTGGGATTTGAGGATGAAAAAGATGATGAAAAATGGTGATAAGATCGTGGAAAAAGCTTTATATAGTCACATTTCACAGTCATGAAGTTTCCCTTTCACGACCATGCAAAGTTACTATAGCAACCGACCTTAAATAGTCATGTTTATCCATATTTTTCGATTGTCACGGCTGTGACACCCCCTTCTTATGGTCATGACACTTTAATTTTTTATAATTATTGATTTATTTTGTTCATTTCTTGAAATTGAAACCAAAACCGACCAATATACCTCAATTATACCTTACATGTACCTTCAATATACCTTAATTATAACTTCATTATAACATTATATACATGTATTTTATATCCTTACTTTTAATTACCGAATTACCCCTCATATGTATCATATATTCATGCATAATGATTAGGCCCTAGTTATTGGGTATTACAGTAAATACATTATTTTATAATTATATATTTATTATTTGTTTTCATGAATTTCTTTCATATTTCCATCTATGTTTGATTATTTACTTAACAAGTTTAGATTTATTATTTAATAACTGTAGATGCATTATTTTATAACTGTAAATTTATTATATGTTTTCATAATTTTCTTTCATCTTTTCATCTATGTTTGATTATTACCTGAATTCTCACAAATCAAACTCTCACAAAATTATATTGTTAACTGAAAATATATTCATCAATTTGCAATCTATATAAAGAATCACAGAAAAACAAATCGAACAAAATAAACAAAAGAAATTGAAGAAGAAGAAGAGACGGCTCCATTAAATTAAAAAAAAAATGCTTCTAATTGGAACTGTGGAATATATAACTCTATGCACTTAGGTGCACCTAATAATTTGTCTTAAAACCATTGCTCATGTGTTGCTAATATATATCAATTCTAGCTAGGTCCTTGAGGTTAGGCTCAAGAACAATATGATCCTAAAAAGACAAAGAATACCTATCAAAACACTAATATGTGAAGCTACATGATTAATATGATAACTATTTTATTTGCCATTAGGCGGTATAGTGGTAGGGTTGTAATTGAGCTGAATCGAATATTGATGGGCACAAATTCGATTCGTTCAAATCTGTCATAGGCTCAAGTTCGGCTTGATCTCAATTTGAGCTTTTCTATTTGAACTCGAACTCAACTCGTTTCGAAATTATTAAACTTACGAGCGATTAGAGCTCGATTCATAAATAGCTCTGCAGTTTGAGTTCAGCTTATTAATTAATAATAATAAAAGTTCAAGTTTTGTTTATTAATCAATAATGATAAAAGTTCAAGCTTGAGTTTGAATTTAATAATAAAATATAATATAAGCGAATACTTTCGCAATTTCTTAGATGAATACATTCACGAGCTAATGAATCAAACAGTATTAAACTCGAGTTCGAAAATATTTTTGAGCTCAGATTTGAGCTCGAATTTGGCTTATTAAGATTGACAAATGATTTCAAATGAGCTTTTTTTCCAAACCGAGACCCAAATTGTTTGCGAGCATTTTGGTTCGTTTACAATCATACTTAGTGCGATGTAGGTTACATTTAAAGGAGTAAATCTATATTTGAACTCACTATAAAGGTTTTAATCTCTGGTAATATTGGTAGATGATGACAAAGAAATTCAAGTTTGATAACTCTTTCAATTTTTTAAGTAAAAATACCAATTAAGTTATCTCTTGATTAATAATGTGATAACTATTTTTAAGATGTAAAGCCACCATCTATAGCATAACCTATCTTGTAATAGTATTATTGCTAGCAATGCTGTGTGGATCCCTTCTCCATTGTGGGCCCCACCAACATTAATTAAAAAAAAGGTTTTGCAGAAAATGTTGAAAAATGTTGGCCGAAAATATTGAAAATTTTTGGAAATTTTGGTCAAATTTGTTTGCCTCCATCGCTTTCCATTGCCTATAAATAGGCCAATTATCAAGCAAATGGCACTGAGAATGGTAAGACAATTCAGGCGGTGAGAGGCTAGGCCAAAGGAAGGTTTCCTTTGAGTGATTTGTGGGAGAGTTGTGTTTTTGAAATTTTTTTCAAAAATAGTGAGTGACAAAAATAGTGAGAAAAATATTTGAGATATTTTTAGGAAATATTTGAGTGCTACTATTTTTGGGTTTATCTCATATTGTTGTATTACCTCTAACAATTGTCTAGAGAAGACTCTCCTTGTACCCATTAATTTTCATTAGTAAAAGAATATTTTTGGAATTTGTCCCGTAGATGTAGCCCAAGTTAAAGGGTGAATCACGTTAAATTTTAGTGTTATTTTTGTTGATTATTTTTATTCCGCATTTATTTTACTATTTTACCTACTGGGCCCAACAAGTGGTATCAAAGATGGTTTGATAGTCCCATAAAATTCTTAGTATGGTCTGTGGTTACAACATTGACTGATCTTCCACATCAGAAAAGATATTATTAGGATCATTGTTAGCATAAGAAGTCTCATAATGGAGGCACGGACTGCTAAAATGATCAGCTTAAATGGCATGAACTACCACATATGGAGAAACAAGATGAAAGATCTCCTATTTGTGATGAAAATGCATATGCCAGTGTTTAGTACAACTAAAACCAATGATAAAACAAATGATCAATGGGAGTTTGAGCACAAGTAGGTGTGGGGCTTCATCGTACAGTTGGTTAAAGACAATGTGTATAATCGCATTTGCAATGAGACTCATACCTGGACACTATGGAACAAGCTTGAACAACTCTACGCGTCAAAGATAGGTAATAATAAATTATTTTGTTTGACGAAATTGATGCAGTTAAGATATAAAAAATGGAGTTCATAGCCGATCATCTGAATGATATAGAAGGGATCGTGGATCGGCTATCTAGAATATGTATAAATCTGGATGATGAAGTATTTGCTCTGCTGGTATTAGACTTGTTGTTAGAGTTGTGGGAGACTTTGAAGATTTCTATCACCAACTATGCACCTAATGGTGTAGTCAATATGGAATTTGTTAAAAGTAGTATTTTGAATGAAGAAATGAAAAGGAGATCACAAAACTCAGCTTATTCATCAAAGCCAGATGTTCTGATTACATATTCTAAGGGGAGGAGCCAGTCTAGGAAACAAAAACCTAAAGGAAAAGGCAGAGGCAAGTCAAACAAATATGCCAATGTTGAATGTCATCACTGTAAAAAGAAGGGTTATATCAAAAAATTCTATCAGAAGTTCAAGAAGGAACAAAAAGGCAAAGAAGTGAATAAAGATGACAGTAGTGATTATGAACAAACAAATTCCATAAATAAGTTTTACATCGTTTATGATGAGACTATCAACCTTGCATCCCATGAGACCAGTTGGGTGATTGATAACAGTGCTACCATTCATGCAAAGTCTCGAAAAGAATTCTTCTCATGCTACACTAAGAGATTTTGGCATTGTGAAGATGGGAAATGAAAATCTATCAAAGGTTGTTGGCAAAGGAGATATTTGTTTGCAAATGGAGAATGATACCAGATTAGTCTAAAGAGATATCAAACATTCTAGATATTAACTTAAATTTGATCTCTGCAGGTAGACTGATGATACAGGTTTCTGTAGTACCTTCTTCAATAACCAGTGGCAGCTCACCAAGGATTCCTTGGTGGTGGCTAAAGGTACAAAGCATGCAACCTTGTATGTAATACATGCAAAGCTCCCCAATGATATTATGAATACGGTGGAGAAAGACAGTGCAGTTGAGCTATGGCATAGAAGACTCGGTCATATAAGTGAAAAAGGAACGACGAGTTTGGTCAGGAAAAAGATGTTGCCCGGAATGGATGAAGTACACTTAGAGAAATGTGCTGACTGTTTAGTTAGAAAGCAGAACATAGTTGCTTTCAAGAGTGCCCCTCCTTCCAAAATGAAGAATGTATTACATCTAGTCCATTCAGACTTGTATGGACTAATTGTTGGAGTTTGCATATGCATCTCATACATGTTACGCAGCAGAAAATTAAAATTTTACAAACTCCAAGAAGAAAATCAACCCATATAATCACGAACAATTAAAACTATCTAATAGTAGATGATTATTACCTTTTAAAACGAGTATTCTTCCTTCAATTCTCTTCTTACTGGAATATAGCAAACTCCAGTAATCTTCTAACATCACCTCTGATGGTATCCATGCGAAGCGAGAAGGGAAAAAACCTTTTAAGGGAATGACTTGGATTTATCTATTTTGCTAGCAATATAATTAATCCTTGAGAGAAAAGCAAGGGAATTAACACTTTAATTCTCCGTGTTGCAGCTGTTGAAATAGTCTGAAAGAGAACTATTTATAGTCCACCTCGAATTAGGGTTCATAACCCTTGATTATAGAATCATAATCAAATTAAAATTTCTAATCTGTCACATGTCCCGATCGGAAAACTTATTTCTTGCTCGGAAAATTGTCTATGTCTGGTGAGTTTCGGTAGGAAAACTACTTTTCCAGTCGGAATTTTGTGCTATTTCATTCCAGTAGCTAATTCTGATCGGAACACTCCTTTTCTCGATCGAGACCTTCTTCCCAATCGAGAATGTAGACTGAGATTTTCTTTTATTGTTTTGGATCCAATCCGAAAGCTCATTTTACTTCTGTAACACCCACTAATTAGGGTCTAGTTGGAATAAGTATGTGAGTGATAGGCATATAAACTACATGACAGACATTAGGAATAAAAATGAATAAATGACTAAATTATAAATTAAAATAAATTTAATTGTTAACATAGTTGATTTGATTAAATTAGACCACATGATTAAATTTCAGTTCAATAAAAACTAGTACAAATAGATATATGTAACAATATGAAAATAATAATAATAAATAAATAAAATTTTTTAAAAAAAATTAAAAGAAAAAAATTATATAAAAAAAGAAGGCAGGCTAAAAAAAATCAAATGGAAAAAAAAGGGTAAGTCAGTAGAGAGGGGTGGCTTTGTGGCCATATATAATCTTTGGAGTTTTTACACATTTCTATCATTTTTTACTTCAATCCTCTCCTCCTTTCCAATAAGAGTCTTCATTCTTCCATCCTTTCACAAAGATTTGCATCAAAACCATTCCAAAATAATTTATTCTTAGTAAGTAATATCTTCTCTCTTGTTCTAGTGTTATTTGGAACTGTTAGAGTGATGTTGTGTCCCAATTTTGATACTCATAAAGACTGATTTTGGAGAAGTATTAAACATAAAACTTATAGAGTTATATCTTAGGTTTATGATTATATAAATAATTTTGTGAGATTTGTTCTAGAAGAAGAGATATATGAAATTGATTAAGACTAGTTTATATAAGTGTATCAACAGGATATCCTATTATTTTGTCTTGTTTTGATCATATTTAAGGTGGAATTAAAGGAAACTCAAAACATAAAAATTGTAAAATATGTGTGTCTAGCTCTGTACCAAATTTCATATTAATTCCTCTTGTGTATGTTGAGTTATTGTAAAATGAATCGCGATTGTCCTTTGATAGAGCTGTTTCTGGTGGTTGGCAGTTTCCTCTTATTGAATCATTTATATGATCACCATGAATTAAGGACTTTAGAGGCCAAATTTCCAAAAGTGATTAACATGAAAAATGTTTCAAATTATCTTATCTAAGTGTCTATAAAGTTTCATAACAATATAATTCACACGTTGAAAAATATTAATTTTTTAAAATAGTATGTCAAAACTGCCTGAGGACAGAAGGCACAACAAAATTTGAAATTTTACCAAAATTTGTGCAATGGCTCAAAAATTATGAATTTTTAATACGTTATAGTTTAATATGATAAATTTAATTAGGAATAAAAATCACATAAATAAAACAAGTGTATAAAAACTTATAGGATCAACAATCCTTTAAGGTCATATTGCCACTAAATAGTTATTTATTTAAACCAAATTAAGAATAAATATTTTAACAAAGTATTAATCAATTATATTTTTAAATTAGGTCCTCAACAAGGAGACGAATCACAAAAATAGACAAGCTCCAAATTTTGGAATTTTAGAAGTGCACTATTAAGGTTTGTACGTATATGCATTATAGTTTGTCCAAAATGCATAAATATGTGTATATGGCATAATTTGTGTTAAAATATGAAGTTTATTATTATGGCATACTTGGTATTATAAAAATGTTATTACTTATGGTTATAAATTGAAGATATATTGGTTTTGACTTTATGAAAAATTAATGTAGAGTATGTCAACTTCCTATAATTGGTAATATATGCTGAAATATCATGTTTATATATGATTTTGAAATAAATTAAGAATATGTGATTATGTTAAAGTAAAATGAGCATTGATTATGAAAAATAAGAATATAATGAAAAATAAATAATTAACGATTTTAATTGTCCATTTATCTACCTGAGGGCTAGCTTAGGATAGATGGTGCACTATTAGTGGGTATTTCGGTACCGATATAGATGTGATATGAGGACAAAGTAACTTTACCTCCGAGAGTGCCTCTGATCCTATTTGTATACAGTTGTGATTATACTTAGTTAAGGTGGCTGAAGCTTTACGAGCGCTCCTACTTTACACACCATATTTGGACAGTCCGGACACGAAATCTGGACTATTAACTATTAAATACCAACTATTAACTATTGATTGTTGATTATTGACTGTTGACTATTGGCTAAAGATTAAAAATAAATACAAGGGAAAAATAGAATTTGAATAATTTAATTAATTGGATTTATTTATATAAATCGTATTAGAATTATGTGTAAATAATATGGAAAATTTAGGAAATAAAATAAATATGTAGACTTCATGACAAGTGTGATGAATTATATATATATATATATATATATATATATTATTTTATTTATGCTACATGTGTTAAAATTAAATTATTTAAAATTTATTTTGCATTGCATGATTGCATGGAAAAACTATAATACTCATATGTATCACTAAACTAAAGATAACTTAGTGTGAGTTTCTCTCATGCAAGAACTGTAACTGTAAATAGTAGATAGTGAAGTTGGCCAGAAGAGGCACAAAAGACCTAGCTAAAGGGTCGGTTACTTACTTTTGTTTTGATTTTAATCATACATCTGGGTAGTTAACTCTTTTTGTATATATATTAAGAATATGTCTAATAATTAGAAATACTTGATATGTGAATATAATTATAAAGAGTTAATATGTATATAAATATGTTAATTGATATTGTGGAAAAAAAATGCTAAATCTATTATATAAAAATAGATAATAAAATCTTTAATTGAAAATGAAATAAATTTAAACAGATTTATTTAATCAGTTAAGTTATGTGACATTCCGCTTATATGTTGAGATTGTTCCTATTATATAGGTGGGGTGTCACAACTTCTCCTTCCACATTCAATGTGTAATGCCAGTAATTTAGGTCCGGATAATTAATATATTTAATTGCCACAATTAATATTATTAGAGTCTAAAATTGAGGTTTAAAGATTTATAAAAGATTTTATCTTTGTTGTAGATGATTTAATTAAAAAAATATAAAGTTGAGAAAAGTTATAAGAAAGAAGTAAAAACCAATGTTTTAAATGGATATTTGGCAAAAACAAGGAGGGACAAAAGTGACATCTTTACCAAAGTATAAAAACCCTTCTTCTTCCTCATTAACATCAGCCCCAAACCCTAACTTTTCCTCCCAAATTTGTGCTCTCTCTTCACTCCTCCATTTTCCTACATTTTTTCACTCAAAGGAAGCCAAAATCACCAAAAACTAAAAGAAAAATCACTTATATAGCCCAAAACCCTTTAGAAAAGAAGAAAGAGGAAGTTGTTGGAGCTAAAGAAGTCATTTTCTTGGAGAAAGAAGAAAGGAAGAAGTTAAACACTCAAATCTACATTGTCTTTGGTAAAGGAAGAAGTAAGTGAAGCTAAAAATCATATTGTCTTCTTTTTTTTCTCTTGTTTTCTACCATTTTTGTGCTTGGTGGAGACCCATTTCATATAGGTTAGTTCTTTAGTCAAGTTATGGTTTTGAAGAGTTAAAAATTTTTCTTTTAGGTTCTAGATTAGTTAAAAAAAGGAACTTGACATGAATTTTGAATTAAAAGAGATAGTTTGATAGTTAAAGTTGGGTTTATGTTTAAAGAGTAGAGTTATATTACATATGTTTGTTCTTTGGCCTAAAAGAGGCATGTTCATGTCTTGTTAGGTGATATAGAGGGTGGTGGTAACCCCCAAAGGGAAGACCAAGCTTGAGGGTTTAAAGTTTTTGAGGCTCCATTTGAGGTTAGTACATATATGCATGTTTATTCTTAAATTCATGTCATTTGCATTTTTGAAATGGTGGTTGTTATATCTTGAGATGATGATTGGCACAATATTGATGTTAGAAATGATAATTATGATGATTTATGACTATTGAGGATGTCTATGAATTTAATTTAATTTTTGGTGAACTATGGTATTTGTGTTGTTGCTGGAATTTTGTGGAATAGCCTTGATTCCTTTAGCCATAACTCATGTTATATAACTTGGATTCGCATGAAACTAGTTGGAAATGAAAATATACACATAGAGCTAAAACTTTTATGAAGAACATGGATTCAAATTCTGTTTGTAAGTAGGCCAAAAATGGGCTACAAATGTCGGATATGGAGGTGTCCACAATCTCCAGGGCAAAATTTCAGTGAACAACTTGTAATATTTAAGTTATAACTTATGATATAAAACTCGGATTTATGTGATTCTTACTGCATATGAAAGCTAAGACATTAGGCTAAAACTTCTTAGAAGACCACGAGTTATAATTTGGTTCCTAAATGAGTGATAAATGCATTCCATTATTATGGCAGAAATCTGATTGGAAAGGAATATTAGGAATTTGGTCTTATAAATATTGTGTGACATACATATATGTTAAATTGTTGGAATTTTATTTCTTTGCATATAATTATGTATTTTATATGAGGTTTGTAAGCTCTAGTAAGGTAAATTATGTTGACATGCAAGTGTGAAATGAGATAAAATTATAACCTATTGTATTGAAATAAATTATGAATATGTATAATTGCCCATTCCTTTTTACAAGGACGAGACTTAGGATAGATGACATGCCATTGAGGGTCTTTTACGGTACCGTAAAAAATTTCTATATGATTCTTAATTATTGGACAAGGTGGCTTAAGCTCGGAGAGCGCTCTTGTCCATTATGTTAGCAACTTAATCATGTTATTAAATCAAGGTGGCTTAAGCTCGGAGAATGCCTTTGACTCAAGTTCATGACGAGCATAATTATAGGAATATACAAACAGGTGAATAGGGTGGCTTAAGCTCGGAGAGCGCCCCTATTCATAACCCGCTATCCAATTAGTTCGGTTTTGAGTAAATGAGTTGTTGGCTAATTAAATAAGTTGAATAAATGGAAATGACTACTTGTTACATGATTATTGAATATTTTATGATATGTGGCATAAAAATGTATAATGTTCCTAGGTTCAGCTGATTATGAATAATTTATGGTTAATCATTAATATGATCGGCATATTCACCTTGATTGTCATTTAATTGAAATATGTACATAATTTGATAATATGAGACAAGTATGCTATGTATGTTATTAAATGATTATATGATTTTGGGCATATATATATATATATATGCATGCTTGTAGTATTTTAAATGTATATTTTATATATGTTGAACATTATTTTGGCATTAGCATAAGTATACATGTGATATGTCATCCCATGGTTGCATAAATTTATATGTATATATGTACCACTAAGCATTAGGTTGCTTAGCGTGTGAGTGTTTCTGCATGCAAGTTTGAAGCCGGTAGATATAGAAAGTTGACTGAAGAGAAGAAAGCCCATCAGAGACCATAGTACAGACCTTTGGGGTCGGTGATATCATGATATTTTTGTTTTTGTCATATGTCATATGGGATATGGGTAGTTGATTTTGTACACATCTATTAGATTAAAGAATATGTATTTATATATGACATAATTCTATAAACACTGGGCTAGTTTAGCCTAAACTGGATTTATTTTATTGGATGAATGATAATTTTATGCATGATATAAGATATGGAATAATATGTTAAAATAGTAACATGAAAAATATTTGTATGAAAGGATGTTAAGAGATAATAATATAAGGAAAAGAAAAGGTTTTAAATTTTTACAAGTTTTCAATAACGGAAAGTCTATAACACTTGCTTATATAGTTGGGTTAATATTAATTATATGAGAGGGTGTTACAACCAATCTCAGCATTGATGGATACCTTATAACGTTGAGAAACTGCAGTCGGAAACTCTTTTGCTATATGAGTCTCTGACAAACCACTCAATAAGTGCTCTGTAATTGACCTTTTTATGGTCAAATAATACATGTGGTTCATTTTATACCATGTTGAATGCAGCTCTTTATCAACAACTAAATTCTTAGTAATCAGGTCAGCCGGCTTAGGAGTTGTCAAGACAATGTCAATATCTGCTAACTCTATAACTAATTCCACGTCTCGCTTCCATGTTTTATAATTAGAGCTAGTCAGTAGTTCAATAGTCAATGTATTATTATTAACTGAAAAGGTGATTGAAAAAATTAATAATGTAACACTTTAGTACAAGACAATAATAATACTCAAAGCCATAAAAGAGTATTAATTCAAGAATTTCAGTACATCATTATATAAACACCTTTAGACAGAAATATATAACATGCAATAGAAAATTCTTAATATCAGCACGATCTGAAAATCTTCCTAATACTTGCAAATTTACACCTTTTGGTATATAAACCACTTGTATCAGCTCATTTCCAATCATATATCTTATATTTTTCATCTCCAAATTTAATTTATAATAAACACCTTTGAGCTGAATAATTATAAATTAAATCCAAGACATCCCTAAAACATATTAGACCAAATATTTCTTAAAATATCAGCTAAAAAGGCCGTTTTGGCGACAACATTTCAACTGATTTTAAAAAAAATTCTTATACCGGGATACACCTTATTTATTGTCTTGAAATAACTTAATAACATAATTTTTATTCCTTATGAACATGGGGCTAAATGTCTTGAAACATTATATTCACAACAATTTAATCAATTACATTGTCAAATTTAATTGAGAAAAATTAATTTTCAGATGTGACAAATTTATGTCCATGCATAAATTAAATATCTTGAGATAAAAAATAATTTCTCTTAAAATGTCACAATTTTTCTCAAATATGGCTTTTTAAAAATTAATTTAGAAATTCTAAATTAATTCAAGTCAAAACCAAATGAAAAAAGACATTCAGGAGTGAAAAATAACCATATAAAGACTTACTTGAAAAATTCAAAAATTTTAAGGGTAAAAACGGAAAGGACAGGAAAGTGGGAGCTGCGCGCGTGTGTGGCACATGCACCTGACACAGCAGGCGCGTTTGTCCGGATGCTCCCATGCGCGCTCCTTACATGCCCTAGACAAACTCATCCACTGCTCCAGCGTACGCCTATGCGCGCGCCAGGCGTGTGCACTCATCCTTCTCCCCCGAACCCCTTTTTTGCAATTTTTTAATAAAATTTTCGCGAAATTCATCGCCAAATCCCATTTTCACTTCAAAACTCAATTAAACTCAAATTTTTCTCCTTAACTCAATGAGAAAAACATGAAAATGGCTCTAAAAATATATAATTTGAATCTGATACCACTTGTTGGGAGATAATTAAGTCAATTTCAATCCTAGGATCTAATACATGAAATTTAGAGTACAAAATAAATTTAATCGAGATAGAAGACATAGAAAAGAACTTGATTTCCCCGGATCCATCATCTCAGGAACGATCTAAATAAGATTGCACAAAAAACTTTTCTTATTTCCTAACTCAAAATGATAAAAATTCTAATACTTTATTAATTTATTTGTTTTTATCCAACTTTATATAGGAGTGAGAGTCAGTAACAAGAGAGAATTAGCCCATATAATATAATAATTATAGACCGTCCATCACACTCATATTATTATCTAACTCATATTAATTATTTACACTAAATTAATTAATAAAATCTTGCATAAATAAAAAATTGATCAAATTCTTAAATTTTTTTATTTTATAATATATTTTTATTTCTCCATTAATAACTCAACAATCATATAACAGTTAGATCATGCTTTGAACAGAATGTAAACTCAATTGTCCGCAACTAGAAAGCGCGTGCCGAGAATATTGAATGGGTCAAATATTTCCCACGGGTTGATAATTAGGATTGTTTTGAGATGGAAGATTAGTTTTGCTTTGGTGGAGCCCTGGAAAACGAAGATAAACCATCAAAACCCCTTGTCAGGATGTGAAAATTGGTAGATTCATTCTATTATTATCAAATCCCTATTTATAAATGACATATTAAATGAATCTATTTATAAATTTAGGGTAGGATAATATGATCAAATCCCTATTTTAAGGAAGACCTGTTTGTATCAGGAAATTTTAAAATTTATTAATTTTATAAATTTTAAATTTATTTATTTTATAAATTTTATAGTTTGATTTGACTATAAAATT
>CATIWF010081659.1:0-32910 GCA_949630135.1 Balakata baccata | reverse complement strand
AAATCAAATATATCATTATAACACGAACAATTTATTTAACCAAAAATACATAACCGATTTTTTTTCAATAATTTCGGCTATATTTTTTTATAATTTTTAATTTCTAGTGAAAATTAATTACGGAAAAATAAATAATAAAATTATAAACCTTAATCTAAATTTATTGAAAAAAAAATATAACAAATATTTGTTTTGATATTCACCTGCACGATCCAACAATCCAACGATCCAAAGTACCAAATTTTTTATATGCACAAGACAAAAAATCAAATATATCATTATAACGCAAACAATTTATTTAACCAAAAATACATAACCGATTTTTTTTTTCAATAATTTCGGCTATAATTTTTTATAATTTTTAATTTCTAGTGAAAATTAATTACGGAAAAATAAATAATAAAATTATAAACCTTAATCTAAATTTATTGAAAAAAAAAATATAACAAACATTTGTTTTGATATTCACCCATACGATCCAACAATCCAAAGTACCAAATTGTTTATATGCACAAGATAAAAAATCAAATATATCATTATAACACGAACAATTTATTTAACCAAAAATACATAACCGATTTTTTTTTTCAATAATTTTGGCTATAATTTTTTATAATTTTTAATTTCTAGTGAAAATTAATTATGGAAAAATAAATAATAAATCTAAATTTATTGACAAAAAAAATATAACAAACATTTGCTTTGATATTCACCCGCACGATCCAACAATCCAACGATCCAAAGTACCAAATTTTTTACATGCACAAGACAAAAAATCAAATATATGATTATAACATGAATAATTTATTTAACCAAAAACACATGACTGATTATTTTTTTTTTCAATAATTTCGGCTATATGTTTTATAATTTTTAATTTTTAGGTAAAATTAATTACCGAAAAATATTAATAAAATTGACCACCATAATCTAAATTCATTGAAAAAAAAATAACAAACCTTTTGAAGATTGACCGGAGAAATGGAAGAAGGAAGAAAGGAGAAATGAATGGAAAATTTGATAACAGAAAGGAAGGAAGGAGGAAGCAAGAAAATTGCAGAGGAAGAAATAAGAATGAATGAGACATTTATTTTGGTTTTGGTTTACAGGCTCTGATAAGAAAAGTCTAAAAAAGAGACTGAAAAAAAAAGACTGAAAAAAAAAGACTGAAGATTCCTGGTGGCGAAGAAGGAGGTGCGCTAGTTGGACTGGCGCACCATAAGCGGAGCAGGACGGTGCAACTGGCGCACCATAAGCGGAGCAGGATGGTGCGCCACGTGGAGCACGAACTGGAGCACCAAATTGTGCGCCAGTTGGACTGGTGCACAGTGCCACGTGGCGCGCAGTGACTCACCGCGTGTTGCCAAGTGGCTGCGCGCCACTCCAAATGGCGTACCGTACCACAAAATTGTAAATTTTTTTATTTTTACCACAAATTTATAAATAAAATTTTTAATTACCTTATTTTAAGAAATATCCCACTATTGTAAGACTGTTTTGAGCTAGTTAATAGAAGCTGAATACCTTCATCTTCTTCATAGCTGTGTTTGCTTGAGTTAAATATATCTTTGTTTGCTGCTTTTTCCTTTCACACCACTAACCTGAATAGTGCATTTGAGCGAAATGTTTGAACACCCTTTCTCTGGAGAGGTTGTCATGATGAAAAAACGTTTCAAACGGCACTTTTCACTCTGCTAACCCAATCTCTCATAGCCAATATTTGTCCCTGCTTATGTTGTGAACTGTCAACTCCCCATTTGTGCTAGCCCATACAGTAAACACAGTTTGAAAACGGGTAAAAAGCCTTGTTATCATGTTGCCTTCCCTATCTCCCCCCCTCTCCCCTTCTTTCTTCCATCCCCAACCAACATATAACATGTCAGTATACGCTGCATCAGGTAACAACAAAATCTTGTTCTTTTTCCCCAATCACATAGGAGTAACTGGAATATCTAGTTCCTTTGATAAGAATATTAACGGATAAGTATTTTATATCTAGAGCACTACCTCAATCTGTTTCTTTGATAAGTATCTTTTTATGAACATCCTCGTTATAATTCTGTTACCATGCATCATTCAGGTTTTCTTCTCTTTTTCTTCTTTTCATATTTTTTGAAAGCTTTGAATTCTATGCAGATATGGGTGTAGAGAGGGGCATTCAATTGGAAGGTTTCACTGAGGCACAGATCTCTAAGGCTCTTGAAGACCTTGTGAAACTGGGGCCAGGGCTTAAAGCATGATATAGCTGTTGTTTTGTTTTGACATGATGGAATGAAATAAGTTGAAAATGTGGGCTCTTCCTATTACAGGTTTCCCGTATGTTTCGGATATGTATTTTGGGGGAGTCGGATACCCTGTTAATTATGCATTAGATGATTTTTTTATTTGGGGGTATGATCAGCATTTCTAGCTAACCCCGTTCTGGGAAAGACTTAAATTGAAATAGCAACTTTCATTTGGCTACCTTTTTCTTTGTTTTGTGTATTTTTTTCTATTTCACTCGCCCTTAATTTCTACTTATTTTCTATTTTTCCGTTACTTAAATCAAATCTCCTCAATTAGATATGTATTTTTAATTGTTCAATCATGAATTTTTCTTTTGTTTTCTTAATTAGTCTCTGCTTTTTTATCCTTTTAATTTTAGGTATTATGTGTTTGTATTTTTTTAACTTTTATCATTTCAAGTAATTTCTAATTAATTTTACATTAGCAAAGTATATACATATATATGTGTGTGTTTGAATATGAACTTTTTAGGAAGTGTTTAAGATTGGTACAGAGTATTATAAAAGTAAATTTTGAATTTTTTTATTTAATTGACTGTTTTTTTAATTTTTTAATTATTTTTTCTAAACTGTTTAAAAAAAAATATATTTATTTGTTTCTATAAAAGTAATTTTTAAAACTAAAAAAGCTTACTTTGACCCTTTAAATATTTTAGTTGAACTGTATAACTAATTTAATCTAAAATTTCTTAAAAAAGCCTTTTTTGACAAAAATAGTGAACATAACTTTTATATCTAGATTTATTAATGAATTTTTGAAACAATCTATCATTACATATGCAAATTATTACGTTTTTGACTATCCATAAAAAATTAATATGTATTATTTATAATTATTAGCAAAAAAATATATTTGAAGGAGAATGAGAAAATTTTATTTATTTTATTAGATAAAATAGTTAAAAGGGATATTATATTTCTCAAAAATATTAAATTTTGAACTCATGCACAACCAAGTAAATAAATTATTTTTAGTGTCTCTAACAATTTATCTCTTATTTTTATTTATTATGTATGAAATAAATTAATCTTATTATATATGAAATAGAACATTTTCATAAAAAAATTTATATAAACCGATTGGATCCCAATTTAACTTTAAATTTATGACATTCTGTCTATTCCTATTAGTTGGCCAAACCAAACCTAATTTTACAACTTTTTATTTTCATATATTACGGATAGAGTTGCTGAAAAATACTCTAGGGTTATAGTGGAAGATGAGGGATTTGGGGAAGGGAGTGAGTGTATAATGAAACGGATGAGTAAATTGGCACCGCCGAGTAAAAGAGAGGAGATGTCGGGCGAGGGGAGTGAAGCCCTAGTAAGAATTGAGGAGAATCAAGGGAGAGGAAGAGCTATGGTATCTTCTAAGCCGCTGAGGGGCGGCGAAATCGTGCTGAGGGATTCTCCCATCCTCCTGTACTCTGCTTTTTCTCTGAACATAGATCACCAGCATTCAAGCTCATTTTATTGCGATAATTACTTCAGAATGTTACAATCAGCAGCAGCTGCATCTTGCCCATCTTGCTCTCGTCATCATTTCTGTAGCCCCAATTGCGTTTCAGCGGCCATGATCTCCTCCCACACTCCCTGGGTCTGCCATGCTTTGGGCCGCCTGCGGGATTGCCCACCCCTTGTACTGCATCAGTCTCTGGAGAGGCAGGTTCAAGCTTGTTTCCTCATCGCCGCCTACAATCTCGCCCTTGTCTCGCCTTCCAATTTCCAGATTTTATTGTCTCTTCATGGCCGTGCAGAGGATGAAGCTGCTCAATTTCTGCACTCTCTCATCTCGTCCCTCTGTCCCCCTCCTCTAGCTGCAGGATTTCCCGTCACCGTGGAACTTTCTTCGGCGCTACTTGCCAAGGACAAGCTCAATGCCTTCGGCTGAATGGAACCATTTGAATTCAATGAGGAAAAGGGCGGGCAGAGATCAGTCCGAGCCTATGGCATCTATACCAAGGCATCTCTCTTCAACCATGATTGCCTTCCAAATGCTTGTAGATTTGACTATGTGGATAGCGCCTCCGATCGTAATACTGACGTGATCATCCGTATGATACATGATGTTCCCTAAGGGAGAGAGATATGCTTGAGCTATTTCCCTGTTAATTGGAATTATTCTAACCGACAAAAAAGATTGCTGGAGGACTATGGCTTTATCTGCGAGTGTGACCGCTGCAAGGTAGAAGCTTACTGGTCCGATCAAGATGGTGATGGTGATGAAGCTATGGAGGAGGACAATGATATCGACTTTCCTCACGCCTATTTTTTCACGAGATACATGTGCAGTCGGGAAAATTGCTGGGGCACACTGGCTCCTTTGCCGCCGTCTCAGCCCAACCGGGTGTCTAATTTGTTGGAGTGTAATGTCTATGGCAAAGTTAAGAATGATGAAGTTGCTGGCGTTGATGACTTGTCTCGCTAAGTCTAGGGTACGGTGTGCAAACTGTCTAATTTACTTATTTTATAATATCTACTTTTGTACAAATTAGATTTTTTGGATCTATATTCATGTGTTCATTTGTTGAAACTTAAAGTCCTTCATTATTTTGCATACATCTCCTAATAATATTGAGGACACTATCAAGGTAAAACTATATATATATATATATAAAAAAAACTAATTTGTACAAAAGTAAATATTATAAAACAAAAAATCCAAATATAATCTAATTGCTCAGTAATATATTAGTTGATGTAAATGAATCTATATACATAGATTATGATGAATTGAATTTATCTAACAATTTTTTATTTTATTGTTATCTTCAAACTAATATAATTGAAATGTTAAAGTTAGTTAACGTGGAAATGGGACGACACTGTGGAAACAAAAAATTTGACCCAAATCACTCAACAATGTATTATAAAAAAAATCAAAAAATAAATGCCAAAAGTATAAATTTGCGCCTTAATTATATCTAAAAGTAGGATAGTTTAATAGTATGACTTAATACTATTAAACTCTTTAAATTTAATTTCAGTAATTGAACCGCTTAAATTTACATCTGTTTTCCACCATCACCCTTTGCTATTGAGTTAACTTGTTTTTAACTGTTAACCATTCAAATGATGACACGTGTTATTTTGAATACTGCTCTGATGCTACTTAAATGTCGTAGTTTTGAAATCTTATTAAAAAAAAAAAAAAAAAAAAGCTTATAGACTAAAGCATAAGAATCCTCCAATTAGAGTTAAAATATTTCCAGCAATCTATCTTTCTCTTTATCTATTTTATTTCCTAAAATTTATATTTTCACTTCTCAGATTTAAGAGTCGTTAAAAGCTACTAAGTAATATTTTATTATTTTTCTTTGTCGTTAAAAGCTGCTAAGTAATATTTTATTATTTTTCTTTCATTTTTTTTATTCTTTTCTCTCTCTTTTCTTTTTTTTTATCTCTTATTTTTGTTTCTGTTTTTTTCTATATAGTTTTATTAATAAAAATAGAGAGTGAAATAAAAAATATTGTTGGAGTATATATAATTTTTAAGACAAATTAAAATAGAGAATGAATTTTTTATAATATAATAGAAAGTGAGATATAGAACATTATGAAAACATTAAGGAAGGGCTTACCACTTGGAATATCTTAAATATTTGTATTACATTAAATTTATGTAATAATTTACATTATATTAATCAATTATATATATAGCTAATTTATTTAATAAAATTATAAATTTATTTATAATTAATATAGGCATCATAGTTATATTAATTAAGCTTATGTATTAATTTAATATATAAATATTATTTTTTTTAAATGTATGAACTTTTAAATTATGTATGGACATTATAAATGAGGATAGTTATTTTATCATGTAAAATTGTAGTATTAATATATCATTATTTTTTAATTTAAAAAAATCAGTGGAGATAGAGATCTCCGTAGGGATGGGATGGAGACTAAGAATTATACTCCCTGCCCCAATGCCAAGCGTACGTTCAACTCCTCTCCCATCGGTGACTCAAACCCTCCTTGCAACTGTCTAAACTAGCCAGAATCTCTCATTCTTAGTCACGGTTGTCTTCTCGCCACACCAGGATCTTTCTTTCCATTTCTACTTTGTTGTTGAAACAAAAGCTACTGCCTTTTTAGATCTTGGAGTTCCCCATTTCCATAAATGGGTTATCTTATTATTATTATTATTTATGAAATACAAATATTTCAACTACATAGCGTATTGTGTTTCCGATACTGACACTTATTGGACACTGAAAAGAAATATTTTGGGTACGTTTTGTAATTTTCAAAAAATTAAAAATACATTTATTTAAACTAAAAATATATTTTTTCCTTTTAAAAACCCTAAAATCTATATGTGACACTAATCATTGCTCAATATATTTGATTGTATATCATTTTTATTTAATTCACATAAAAATAATAATGTGTAATTATATTTTTTTATATTTATTTATTTATAAATTTATTTCTATATTTTTAATATTTACATGTTTCTTTCGCGTGTTCATATCCTATACTTTTTATAAATTTCGTTTGCCGGTGTCCGTATTGATATTTGTAACCGTACTCGTATTCGTATGCATGCTACCTAGATTATTATTATTCGGATGCACTTCTCCTCCTCCATCGTTACTGCTGATACCCACGCAATCAAGTATCAGTTGACGATCTTTCAATTACTCACCTCTCCCAAGAAGAAAAAACAATGACAGGAAATATGAGTTTTGTTGAGAATGGAACTATTGCTGGAAATACTTAATTATTAGTTAACTTTTTTATTTTGACAAGTGCATCAATAATTTTACCAATCAGCACATCTTTACAAGAGGAAATATGGGTTCTATTGCAGACAGCAATAATGACCAAGACTTTTTATTTGGGTTTTGTTTATTTTCACGTTTTCTTAGCCTATAACTTTTGTTATATTGTTCAAAAATTGGTTCTTTTATTCTTTTACCTTGTGGATTTTTGGATTAACTTGAAGATTAATGTTGAATTTATGTATGGTGTTTTCTTCAACATTAAACAAAACAGAGTGGAGTTTCCTTCAAGTTTAGTGCAGGAACAAGCACAGGATAGAAGAAACAAAATCATATTTTTCTCTTAATAAATTTTGTTTTCACTTTATGAAAGAAATGATGCCGATTGGAATCTAAAATATTGTTTGGATGGAAGAAGAGGAGAGATCAGTAAAGGAAGAGTAGAGGAGAGTAGTTACTTATTTATGTTTGGGAAGGGAGACATGTGAAAAATGGAGGGATAAAAGAAGGGTAAGGCTTACCCTTCTCTTCTCCCATTCTTTTTATTTTACACTCCAAATTGGGGTGTAGGGAGTGGTAAGTGATAAAATTTTATCAATTTATCAATATTATCCTTTTTTATTTTTTTTCTTATTTAAATTAATTAAATTATTTATCATTTTAAATATTTACCCCTTCCATTAATTACCCTCATTTTTTTACACTCTCCCAAATAATAAAAAATAGTCATATCTTTTCCCATCATTTCCTTTCCATTTCCATTTCTATTTCTATCATTTCTTATCCTTCTATTAATTACCATTCCATACATTCCATTCTAACAAAGTCTAACTATAAACAATGCTTCATATATTACTTTTTATTATATTATAAAAAATTCACTCCCTATTTTAGTTTATCTTGAAAATTATCTTCATTTCAATAACATTCTTTATCACACTCTCTATTTTAATTTATTTATTAATAAAACTATCTAGAAAGAAAATGAAGAGAGAAAGTAATTTATTTATTAATAAAATTATCTAGAAAGAAAATGAAGAGAGAAAGTAAGAAATAAAAAAAAGAAGAAAAGAAAGAAAAAATAAAAAAGATGAAAGATAAATAATAAAATATTATTTATGAGCTCTTAGTGATTCTTAAATTTAAGTTGAGAAAATATAAATTTTAGAGAGTGAGATAGGAAGGAATTGAAAGATACAAAATTCTCTAAATTTAGGTAAGGAGTGAAATGGAAAGACCATTGGGAATATTCTATTATATTATAAAAAATTTACTATTTATTTTAGTTTGTTTTAAAAATTGTGTTCATTCCGGCTAGTAAAATTATATAAAAAAAATTAAAAAAAAGAGTAAGAGACAAAAAAAAGAGAGAAATAGAGAGAAAATAATAAAAGAAATGAACAAGAAATAATAAAATATAACTTAAAAGCTTCTAGTGACTTTTAATTCTGAAGAGGAAGAATATAAATTTTAGATAGTGAAATAGGTAAAAAGGAAAATAAAAAAACTGTTAAAAGATATAAAATTTCCTAAATTTAGATAAACAATGAAATAGAAAAATTGTTAGAGATGCTCTAAAGCTTGATCCATGAAGAGAGTGGGAATTTCAGCCTTTGTGCAACCAAAGACAGTAAGAGAGGAAAGAAGATATTTTTTATTTTTATTTGTAGTTTCTAGAAATAAAAAATGCCATTTTTTTTTAATTTTCCTTCAATCATACCAAATGTAGAATCTAATATTTCTAATCCCATTTAGGGATGACAATAGATAGAATATCTGTAAAAAATGCTATATTCGAATCCGAATCCTATTATATATACACTTATTTGTATCTTTCTCAAATCCGATTAATATTATCCGGTTAATACCTAATTTGTTTAATTATCTGTTTAACATAAAAAAATTTAAAATAAAATAAAATTCAAAGTAAATAAATAATTAAAAATTAATAAAAATATACAAACGGTTTGTCATAAATTACTGCAAAATCAAATAAAACAAAAAAATTCAATACATTTAAATTAAAATAATTCATCAAATTATATAAAAATAACATTAAAACAATAAAATTTGAATATTTTACATTATGATAGAAAAATTATATTTCAAATTTTCAAATTTCATTACATTTTTTAATTTAATAACACATAAAAAATAATTATTTATATCATTACACTCAATGAATTACAATAAAATAAATTATATATATATAATAGAATTTATCGGGTAGCAAGTATCCGGAAACTTCTATCTATATCCGTCCCAAAACTTTAATAGAATTACTCATTACAGTTTAAACGGATTTAGATATATTAGATACCCATAAAATCCGTAGCTATTGCCATCCAACCCCGGCTCTCTTTCGGGATTTATGGATTTTTTCGCGACGAGAAAAGTGTATTTAGGTTGGAGATCGGAGCGGGTGGTTGAGGAGCAGACTAAGAAGAAGAAAAAATGCTGTTGGGTCAAGATTCACACACGTCGGGGATAGATTGAATCACCGGACATTATTCCAAGATCAAATGAAAATTAAAAAAATAAAAATTACTATATTATAATTATATAATGCAAAATAATAATAATAAACTAAAAATAATTTAATACATATTAAAATTATTTTATGCAAAATAATAATAATAAAATATTTATTTAAAAGCTTAATTACTAATTAAATCACACAATTATATCTTTAACTACATATTTTATCAAAAATAATAACGAACGTAATTGTTTGAACATTTGTTGCTGGAATTTTTAGAATAAAAATAAACTGAATCATCTGAACATTGCCAAGTCAGCAATCTGAGTAGAAACACACCATTTTATATTTCTTCCGATAACAGCATTTCCGTCTATACAATTAGATAGTAATTACAAACTATGACTTCTACAGTTACATTAGTAAAATTTTAATAATATTTTCAAATACATTTTACTATTGTAATTTATATTAATATCAATTTGTAAATATTTTAATATATTATATTTATTATTAATAATTATAATTATTATAAAATAATAAAAATGAAACCGTAAATTTTTTATTCATTGGAATTCTTTTTTCTTTCTAACATCTGCAAGCTTTCCAAGACATTCTTGCAATTGCATTGCAATTGCCACATCCATTGTCCCACAACAAGCATACAAAATCAAAACCATGGATGCATTTCTTCAATTGAGCTTTGAAAAAAAAATTATTAATAAATAATTAATGAAAAGAAACATAAGAGTGATTTCGGCTGAAAAATTGATTCATCTTTGGTTTTAATTCATCAAAGCACAGATTTTAATTCATCATAGACCTATTTTTATTTACAACTTTAGCACATCCTCCCCCACCAATCTCTACTACAAAATCCTTTTTATACTTAAGAAGTTCCTTGTAAATATCAAAATCCCAGCTCTAAAACTTTTCAAGGATAAAACTTTTTACAAAAAATGCTTTGACCGATCAAAGAACAACAAGATAATACTTGATTACAGAGAAGAAAAATCAAATTTAGAACTGATTAGATAAGAAAAGAAAAACCCAGCAAAGGATTTGATGGAGAAGACAAGATCCGAGTAGTTACAGTGAATATACAAAGGGCAAATGAAAGTGGGTGTAGCCTCGTCATTATCATCTCCTCCTTAGGAAGATGGTGGGCCCTCAGACATGGAGGAATGGGTCAAAAATGGAGCTTGGCGGCCATTAGATATGTTTTTGCACAGAGTCGTGGTTGATTCAAAAGCGGCAAAGCAGGATTGACGGATAGGTGAAGCGGCGAAGGAAGATGGAGTAGTGAATCGCGCTTGGGACCGTTTCCTCGATAATTCTAACATATGTAGCATCCGGCGAAAAATCCGGCTAAAATGATGATGTCGACATTGGAATTTTTAGAATTATGACAAAAATAAACTGAGTAAATGTGTAGGTGGGGGTATAAACGGTGAAAGTATCCAAAATTTGTAATTTTTTTTTTGATAATTAAGTCAAAATTTAAAGAAAAATAATTTTTATTTTTTTAGAATTAATTATAGTTTTAAAATATTATTTATTTATAAATAATAATTTTGAAATAAAAAATTTGACAACAACCTTTTAGTAAATTTTAAATTTTTCCAATGTAAGAAAATCAAATTCTTTAAAAATAAATAGATCTTGTAGATGGAAAATTTTTTAAAAATTTATATATTTTGAATTCTTTTAATTAATGGATTTCAATTTTTTTAAATAGTAAAATAATGGATTTGCACATGAATTGTTTAAATTTTTATTTAAAATTTTTTAATCAAAGTTGTTTTATTTTTTAAAGAAAATATTAAAAAAATTATTTTTAATGTTTAAAATAAAAATAACACGTGTCAGTTTTTTATTAGTGGAAAGAAAAACTAAGTAAACTTGTCAAAATTCTCTAATGGGAACAACGGAATTATACCGATTTTAAATTTAATGAACTTAGTGACTTTTTTTATTTTTTCTTAATCGAGATGTACCTTTAAAAAAAAAAAGCAAAGGACAAACATGATTGGGTATAATCTGATCCATAGATCTAAAAATAAGATAAGGTGATAAGCCTACGTGGCACAGCCCTTCTTCCCCGGTCCTCAACTTGTTTGTAGAAAACACTCTTCCCTTCCTAACAACAAAACCCATGGCTTCACCAACACTGTTATGTCCTACCTCCAAACCCACAGCCCTGTCTACCACCAGATCCAAAGCCATCATTGTCACTGCAACCAGTTCTCTACCACCAATGCCACAGCAACAACTGCCTCTTCGCCGCCACTTCTTGTCCTTGGCCACTAGTGTCCTCTCTCCAACATGGCTGCTTCCGGTGTGTCCAGCCCTTGCTGCATCCGACGAGGAATATGTGAAAGAGACAGAAGAAGTGATAAACAAGGTCAGAAGCACAATTAGCATGGCTAAGAATGATCCAAACGTAGCAGCAGCGGTAGCTGATTTAAGAGAGACATCGAATTCTTGGGTGGCTAAGTACAGAAGAGAAAAGGCATTACTAGGGCGGGCTTCATTTCGTGATATTTATTCCGCACTGAATGCTGTTTCTGGGCATTATATTAGTTTTGGACCTACAGCTCCCATTCCCACAAAGCGGAAGGCAAGGATTCTTGAAGAGATGGACACCGCTGAGAAGGCATTGCTGAGGGGCAGATAATTTTAAGATTGATTTTTTTTTTTCTTTTAAGAGTTATTTTACCTATTCCAATTTTACTTGAGTTGCTCTGAATTATATAACGATGCTCCTTCTAAATCAAATCCACTGATCCACCTTCAGTAATTTGTGTTGATCTTTGCTTGGTTTTCAAAAGCTTCAAAAAAATGTAACTTCAGTTTTTGGAAAGCCAAGAATATTTTCAAGTTTTAGAAGGGAGTATAATGCTATTAAACATGAATTTCTTCGTATAAGTGTGAACCATGTATTCCAGTTTTTTCAAAATAAACTGGAATATCATCGAACGAAAAAATTAACAGTCAAAACTAATAATAATAATAATAATAGTAGTAGTAGTAGTAGTAGTTAAAAAAGATAATCTCACTCGACAAAACTGGAGAGAAGACCAAAAACTCGAGCAAGCTACATATATTTGTTTGCTTTACCTTTGACTATACTTAAACCTTAGGGAGGGAGAAAATTTTTAGATATTAAATTATAAATTAATATTCATCAAAGTTTCTATGACCAGAATTAGATGAGAATATATAGTTTGGAGGCGTATAACAAAATTTTGTTTATTTGCATCAAGCTTTTGCGGGCTCAATGTGAAGAATAAAATAAAAATAAGAATTTTTCCTATTTTTAAATGTTCTTAGTATTTTGTTTTTTCTCATGAATTCTATATTTTTAAATATTAATTTAAAAATAAAAATTTGAATTTTAAATAGAAATATTTAAATTAAAAAATTAAGTAAAAAAATAAAGTTAAAAGATTTTCTCAATTTGAAAGAAAGGATAAAAAAATTTCCTATTCAATGATAAACATAATGAGTATAATAATGACCTCAAAACATTATTTTTTCGTCTTATTCTATAAATTTTAAGGTGTGAAATTTCATACTTAATTTATCATATTATATATATATATTAATTATTTTTATTAATTAATATAAATACAAAATATATATATAATTAGATTAATTTATATATAAATAATTTAATAAATTAAATCTATATATCTAAAAAATTTTCAAAGAGGGAAAGAAATCGGAATTTCATAATTGTCATGTGAAGATGAGGTACATGTTTTCAAGGGCTGACTATAGAGTTTGGAGTCCAATGATCACGTTATATTCCATATTTTAATTAGTTTGACTTAAAATAATATAAATTTTTTAAAATTATATCAAAATTAAATTAAATTATTTATTTAAATATATAAATTTTTAAATTTTTATTAATTTATAAATTACTACTAAACTCTACTGATATGATATAAAATTATAATGAGATTAAAAAAGTTATGTTGATTAAGAAGTTGAGTCATTTTAGAAATTTTAAAATATTATCGTTTTTGTTTTTCCTAAAATTTTAAAATCTAAATATCTCTTTAAAAATAATACATGTGGCTATCATACTTGAGAGTTATCTTGTTAGCAGAGTAAGGATAACAAAAATTTTACTATTAGTATAGTTTCACAAAAAAGATTTAGGTTTTAAAAGTTTTAGAAAAATAAAAATGATGATATTTTAAAGTATTTAAGATAACTCAACTTCTTAATCAGTACAACTTTTTTAATTTCGCCGAAATTTTATGTCGGAATTTATAAATTGATAAAATTTTAAAAATCTGTATATTAAAACAAGGAAATAGAAAGTAAAATTTAATTTTGATACAACCTTAAAGGTTCTAGTTATTTTTGGCAATTTTTCCTAATTATTATGCATCTTCTACTTAATTTATATTTTATTATAAATAAATATAAATTGTAATTATTTTTTAATTTTTCAATATATTTACTCTTAATTAATATTAGTAAACATTATAAAAAATATATAATTCTAAAAATATTAATTTATTTTTTAATAATGACAAAATTAAAAGTTTAATTATTTTAAATAAATATAGAATATAAATTTAATTCAAGAATCTTTTCATATTTTATTTTAGAAAAAAAATTGTATTATCTTATTATTGATTTATATGTATCATACTATATATAAAAATGTGAATAGGGGGGTTGATATACAAATTTACCAAAAAATTAATTGGATTGTGTTAGTTAATTGAATTAATTTAGTCATTTAATAATTTAATTTATTTATAGATAATATTAACAATTCATTAATTAGAAGTTCGATTCTATTATAATTAGATAACTCTATTTTATATATAAAAAATAATTAACTAATATTAAAAATAAAAGATAATTTAATAAAAAATCAATTTGATAAAATTAATTATTTATATCATATATTAATTTATTTTAATCACGAATATTATATAGATTAGCATTCGATGATAACCTCTATTTTCTCTCCTATGAAGTCTAATACTTTGTTGGACTATCTACAATAATAATTTTTGTTCTCAAATAGTACTATAGTTTAAATTAATAATTGTAGACTTAGGATATTTTTATATCATACATAAATAACACCATAATTAAGTATGAAATGAGTGTAAAAATGTAGCCTAAATCAAGAACATAAACTTGAAAAAAATGTAATGGATAAGATAATTTATATATAGTAAATAAATTAATAACTATAACGGCCAAGATAATTTGGTGTGATTTTATTTTATTTTGGCCATTATAGATGGAGAATATTTCTTATTTTGGTTTATCTCGATACAAGCTGAGTGCTTTCTTTTATCTTATCGCTTTTATTCGAGCCATCACCCTTTGTTGGCATCTACATAGGCAAAGATAATGCAAGACAAGAAAACTGTGTTGTTATTGTTAAAGATGAAAATGCAGTGCGACAACTCATTAACATGATAAGTAGTAACAATAAGCATGTTGTAAGTTAACAATCCTTTTTATTACGAATCGAAATTTTGTTTTCACATCTGTTGTACTGGAAATTTTTCTGAGAGTTTTCATACATGGCAAGTTGAATAAATATGTTATGCTATATCCTGCCTTGCTAGTGATGTTTCCATTGCAATGCAATTTATGAAATGTGATATAATGCAACCCATTGAATCGATATTGAAAATGGTTGCACAAGAAGTAGTGTTTGTGTTTTAAGTCGTCGCCACCTTGACTTTTGCCTTTGATTCTTTAGCCAGAAGATGTCGACCAAAGATATGTTAAAATCATTAAATTTATTATGTATCTATAGAAATCCAGATGTGAGATCCTCTCCTTATCATTAGATATTGTATCCTTTATAGCTTTTTTTGCATTGTACAGCCATTATATATTATGTTCGTCTTTCACTAGGTGCAAAGGATAAAAAAAGAAAAAATAATTTAATAAAAAATATTAGAAAGATACGATAAAAAAATAATGATAGCATATTGTTATTCAAAATATAATAATAATAATTTTCACAAACATATTGAATTTATATAATAGTAAGTTTAAATTAAATTACAACAATGTATATATGTATAACATGAGTTTCAAAATACTGAGTACAATTCTTATAAATTATTTAAAAAATTATAATTTCTTAATAATTTGTATATAATTCAATAATCAATTTATTTTAATCATATACATAATGAGTTAAGTTTTTAAAATTTAAGTGCATAGTCTAATATAATTGACTTTTATATAAAATATAAGAATCAAATATAATTAACAATTATTAGTATATAAATTAAATGTGACTTAATTATATGATAATTAAAAGTAATTAAAATTAGTTTACTAGACAAGATAATTATTATTTATTTAATAATAATAATGAGTCCAATTATTAAAAATTATGTACATTACATGTGGATAATTGAGAATAGAAGAACAGAAAAAATAATCGTAAAATACTTATTACCTTTATTTTATGACTTTTAATAATGGGCACATTTATAATTTGACGAGACAGATAAAATGATTGTAAATTATTGACTACCTTTATTTTATATATGAATCTTAATAATGGACAAATTAGTAATATTCAAATGAGTTATAATATAAGTCAATTATATAATAATCACGTATAATACATGTTAATGATTGTCTCACCTCTTAATCAAATCATAACATATATAAAAGTGAAAATAGGGAGAATAAGCAAAATGACAGTAAAATATTTACTACCTCTATTTTATATATAATTCTTAATAATGGATAAATTATTAATTTGATAAAAGATTAGACAAATATACATTCTTATAATTTACTATGAATAAAATGTTATAATAAGAAGAAACAAATTAATACAAAAATTATATACAAACTAAATGACAAAGTCTAATATTCAATAATCATGTGCAATAATTCTATTTTATATATGACTCTTAATATTTAAGATAAACATTCGACGTCATCCTAAATATTAGCAGTATTAGAATTTTATCTATAAATAAAAATTCTATTAATATTGAAATGAAGTTAGTTTATTAATATTCTTGTGATATTATAACACTATATTTAGCTTAAGCAATAAAACAAATTAATAAAAAAAAATATAAACTAAATGATGATTAATAATGAATGTAATATGTAACAAGTATGTGGAAGACATGTTAATGAAAAATTAGTATTATACAAATATGGCAATTTACCAAACATATGCAAATAAAATTTTGTTCACATTCTCATTTTTCAATAAATAAAAATAAACCAAATAATATGCTAAAATCAATCATTTTCATTCTCTTTCTCATTTTTATCTTTGAACCAAACACCTTATTAATGAAATTGATGAAATAGTAATTTTCCAAATCAAAATGAGTGATCAATGGTTAAATGATTGTTTAGTGATATATATTGAAAATGATGTATTTGACAATGTTATCAATTATGCAATTATGTATTACTTTCAAAATATGAAAACTCTTCAATAGGGGCGTAATCGAGTTGATATAGTGTTATGTTTGAGTTCGATTCAGTAAAACTCGAATCAATTAAAATATTTAATAGATAGTGTACTCGACTCGAAAACAATTCGAGTCAATTAAACTTGAATATATTTAAATACTAAGAATATAAAGTAATTTAATAAATAATAAAAAAATTCAATTACTTGATTAAATTCGTAAGCCTTATGATTCCGATATTCTTATACTTAAGCTCAACTGGATAAACTACTCGAGATACTCGAACTCAAGCTTAGTTCTATTAATTTTGAGTCAAATTCAAATATTTTACTAGTCAAGTTTAAGTAGTTTATGAGTAATTTGACTTATTTACACTCTTTTGTTATAAAAGAATTTTATTTTGTTGCTTTATTATCACCTGAATATTTTGATAATTCTAATTTATATTATATATATATATATACTCCACTATATAAAATTTCTGAATCCGTCATTGCATATTTTTATTTACATGCGTATAATTTTCAATATATCATATTTTTATTTACAAAGCTAGATTATAATATAGTTTGACTATAAATTTAATTTAGTTTGACTAATAGTTTTTTTTTGTTAAATAAATTATTTGAAAAAAAAATAGATTATAATCTCCTCTAAAAAATGCTAATAGAATTAGTGTTCAATTTAAAAGCTAATATATTACAATTTTTAATTTTCTATTAATTTTTTTTTAATCAAATGACAAGTTATACTCCTTAACCTAAAACTCATGAGTAATTATATATAATATAATTATTAAATTATTTAATATGCAAGTATATATAGTAATTGAATATTAATTGATAACCGTAGACATATTTATTATATTGAATTGAGATATTTAATATAATTTTTATATCATTTAATATGTAAATATATATATATTATAATTAGTTTGTGTTATGTATTTAAATATATTTTACGTATATTTTTTAATTAAAATAAGAATATTTTTTATATTATTTTTGTTATGATAATATTTGAGTAGTTGGATTATGCTGGATATTTATCATTATTTTCATAAATAGATTTTTTATGCAAATAGAATTCCATTTTTATAATATTTCTACACATATAAATATGTGTTACAATTAATGAAGACAACTGCTTCATTATTCCACCCTATTCTCTCTCATATTCTCTTTTCATTCTTTATTTATTATTCTTTATTTTATAATACGTTATTAGTACGATTGTGAAAGAAAATTGGAACTCTAGCCGCTCTGTTCTACTTTAAGTGTCGTGTTGGTGCCAATTTGCTTTCTACAAATATTAGGTTTTCTCTTACTTGGAAAATTAGTTGAGTTTTTTTATTTAAAGTCTAAAATGAACTGTTTGATTGATAAGTGATTAAATAAGCACAAAAGAAAAATTTTATATTTATGTTTTTGGCAATTCTTGTGATTTGTTTTAATTTTTAACTCATAAATAATTTTATATTTTTATCGCATCAAATTCATCAAGATTATGTTGTCTATTGGTCTCTTAAATATTTATGGCTAGTCTTATCCTATACTTCTAATTATTATTTTTTTTAACTGTCCTACTCTTGAACGGATTTTGAATTTAAACTATTAATTTCATTAATAAAGGTAAAGTGGCTTTTGTTATGATTGTTTCGGGACTGCTGCTGATTTGCTATATGATTTTGTCTTTTGTTGTATTATTTAATATCACGTGTTATAGTTTCTAAAAAAACTAATATTATATAATTCTTGAAAAACTTTTATTATAAATTTTTAGTTTATGAAAAATTAATATTATATAGTTCCTGAACAACTTGTAATATAAATTTTAGTTCTAGAAGAAATAATATTATATATAGTTTTTGAAGAAATAATATTATGTATAGTTCATGAAAAACTATTATTAGTTTTATTTAAAATTTCCTTTTTTATAACGACAATTTTTTTAAGTCCCAACATCATTCATGTATATTTATTATTTTTCTATTTTTGTTGTTGTCTTGTAGATGAAATAATTTTTATTTATTTAATTAATATTGGTTTGAGTTCTTGAAAAATTTGTATTACAAATTTTTTTTATTGAATTAACTATATGTTAGTTCCTAAAGAACTAATATTATATAATTCATAAAGAATTTTTATTATAAATTTTAGTTCTTGAAAAACTAATGTTATATATAGTTCATGAAAACTCTAATTATAAATTTTAGTTTCTAAAAAACTAATGTTATATATAGTTTTTGAAATTCTTATATCATAAATTTTAGTTCCTGAAGAATTAATATTACTTTTAGTTTTTAAATAACTAATTAAATAAATAATTAATTGTTATTATCACTTTGCTATTCTAATAATTTTTTCTTAGACATTGTCTACTTTACTAGTACAATTATATAGATTTGGTTGATGTGAAATTTATGGTTAATTTAAAATTCATATTAATTTATATTCATAATTTATTTTGTTTCTATATTTAGACTACTTCTTAATTAATATTGATTATAGTTCCTGAAAAACTATTGTTGCATACAATTGTTGAAAAACCTGTATTATAAATTCTAGTTCCTAAGGAATTAGTATTAATTTTAGTTCTTGAAAAACTAATTCAAGAAATAACTAAAGTACACATTCCTGAAGAATATGACCCTAAGTTCCTAAAGAATTAAGTATCCCGAAATTTAGTATCCTAACTAATATTTTATATTCCTGAAGAATTAAATATATTGTCTATAAAGTCTTTAAAAGACAAATACTAATTAACATACAATTTATTTTATAAAGACAATGTCGAATTTGACAAAATTCAAATTTTTAACACTCGACATTAAGGGTAAAAATTATTTATCATGGATACTAGATGCCGAAATATATGTGGATAATGTGAATTTTGGAAATACAATCAAAGATGATATTGTAAATGTCTAAAATTATGTATTTTCTTTAGCATTTTATTTAATTTTATATTTTTTTCTTCATTTATTTAAATACTAGTTTAAAGTGTTAGTAAATTGAATTTTTTTTGGATTAATTTTTAATTGAATTATTACTTTGTTTCTTATAAATATATATTTTTTATTTTTTTATGAAGATATTATGGATCATACTCGATCATTAGTAAGATTAAGAGCAAATGATGCTGATTTATATTTTGCGGATTGTGCAACCACGTACGCCATATTAAAAGACAATAAATATTTTTCTCACATAATAATGAGAGAAACTTATGTTAATACAATATCTTGTAGTAAAAGAATAATTGAAGGCTTCGGAAGAGCAAATATATTACTATCTGGAGGTACATATTTCTTTATTAGAAATGCATTATTCTCCCCAAAATCTTATATAAATTTATTGAGTTTTAAAGATATTTATCGAAATGGATATCATATTGAGACTACAGATGTAGAAAATATTGAATATCTCCATATTATAACCCTTGTAATGAATAAGAAATGTGTATTAGAGAAATTACCTGCTTTTTTTTGGCTTATATTACCTACATATGTGTACAGTTGAAACAAATGTGATAGTAATTAAGAAGTTTACTAATCTAAATACATTTCTTATTTGACACGATCGTTTAGGTCATTCTGAATCAACAATGATGTGAAAAATTATTGAAAGCTTATATGGTCATCCATTGAAGAACCAGAAGTTTTTTCAATATAATGAATATTTATATTCAATTTGCTCTCAAGGAAAGTTAATTATTAGACATTCACTAAGCAAAATTCAAAATGAATCACCTAAATTTCTAGAACGTATACAATGTGATATTTGTGGACCAATTCATCTATTATGTGGACCATTTAAATATTTTATGATGTTAATAGATGCATCAACAAAATGATCACATCTATGTTTATTATCAACTAGAAATTTAGCATTTGCTAGATTACTTGCTCAATTAATTCTATTAAGAGCACAATTTTCTGAATATACTATTAAGACAATTCGTCTTAATAATGCTGATGAATTTATATATAAGACCTTTAATGATTATTGTATGTCCATTGGAATAACTGTTGAATATTCTATAGCTCATTTTTATACTCAAAATAATCTAATAGAATCTTTTATTAAACGTCTATAATTAATAGCTAGACCATTGCTTATAAAAACAAACCTCCCAATTATTGTTTGGGAATATGCAATTTTACGTATAATAACTCTTATACACATTAGACCAATTAATTATCATCAATTTTCACCATTACAATTAGTTTATGGCCAGAAGCCAAATATTTCCCATTTGAAATTTTTTGAATGTGTTGTTTATGTCCCAATTGACCTCCCACATCGCACAAAAATGGGACCTCAGAGGGGATTGAGAATATATATTGGATATGAATTCTATTTTATAATCAAATATTTTGAACCATTAACTGATGATGTCTTTACTGTGAGATTTAATAATTGTCATTTTAATGAGACTATATTTTCTAAATTGGAGGGAGAGAACAAGTCTTTGGACACCATTATTTTTACACCTGAAAATATTAAACTGGTAGACTATAAATGGGTGTTTGTACGTAAACAAAATGAAAAAAATGAAATTGTGAGATATAAAATAAGACTTATTGCACAAGGGTTCTTACAAAAACCTGACATTGATTATAAAGAAATATATTTCTCAGTTGTGGATGCAATTACATTTAGATTTTTAATTAGCTTGACAAGTTTAGAAGTACTTCATATGCGATTTATGGATGTCGTTACAACTTATTTATATGAATCACTTGAAAATAAAATTTATATGAAGTCCCTGAATGACTAAAAATGCTTGAAACATGTAGTTCAAAATCTCGAGAAATGTTTTCAATTAAGCTATAAAGATCTTTGTATGGATTAAAACAATATGGACAAATATGATATAATTACCTTAGTGATATATTAACTATCCAATTTGTCCATGTGTTTTTATTAAGAAAACAAATTCTAGTTTTGCTATTATTGCAGTTTATATTAATGATTTAAACATCATTGGGACTCCCAAAGAGTTGACAGAAACAATAACTTATATAACAAATGAGTTTGAAATGAAATATTTGGGATAAATAAAATTTTATTTTGGCTTGTAAATCGAGTATTTATCTGGAGGGATTTTTATCCATCAGTCAACTTATATTGACAAGATATTAAAACGTTTTAATAAGGATAAATATCATCCAATGAGTTTTTCCATGGTTGTTAGACAGTTGGATGTAAAAAAAACTATTTTCATCTTCGAGAAAATGGTGAAAAAATACTTAGTCCAGAAGTACTATATTTCAATGCTATTAGAGTATTAATATATTTTGCTAATTGTACAAGACCCGATATAATATTCTCTGTGAGTTTACTAGTAAGATATAGTACCTCACCTACTCGAAGACATTAAAATGTCGTGAAATAAGTATTCCGCTATTTACGTGGTACATCAAACATGAGTTTATTTTATCTACAAGACTCGAAATCTGAATTAATTGGATATACAAATGTTGAATATTTGTCTGATCCATATAAAGTTCGGTGACAAACAGATTACTTGTTTACATATGGTGGCACTGCTATATTTTAGCATTCTACTAAGTAAACTCTAGCTGCCACATCATTTAATCATGCTGAAAATTTGGCAATTCATAAGGCTAGTAGAGAGTGCATATGGTTGAAATCTATGATCCAACATATCAGAGAAACATGTGACATCTCATTTGATAAAGGAAGTCCAACAATGCTATATGAAAATAATGTTGCTTGTATTACACAACTCAAAAGATGATACATTAAAGGAGATAGAAACCAAATACATTTCACCAAAGTTCTTTTTCACACATGACTTTCAAAAGCAAGGAGTTTTAGATGTTCATCAAATTCGATCAATTGATAATTTGACAAATTTGTTTACAAAATCACTCTTTACAACAATATTTGAGAAGTTGATGAACAAAATTGGCATGTACCGATTAAGAGATATTTGTTAGAAATCATGTTTTTAGAAGAATGATATTTTTATGCACTGTACTCTTTTTCTCTTAGCTTAGATTTTGTTCGATTGGATTTTTTTGGCAATGTTTTTAATGAGGCAGTGTTATAACATAAGTTTGTACATAAATAATGTACTTTTTTTCGTTCACTAAGATTTTTTCCAAAAGTTTTTCTTAATAAGATTTTAACGAAATATATTTTATGTAATAGACATCTAAAAGGAAATGTTATAATAATATTGGAGTAGTTAGATTATGTTGGATGTTTATCATTATCTCCATGGGTAGATTTCTTATGCAAATAAAACTATATCTTTGTAATATTTCTACACCTATAAATATGTGTTACAATTAATGAAGACGACCGCTTCATTATTCCTCCCTATACTCTTTCATATTTTCTCTTCTTTCTTCATTTATTATTCTTTATTTTATAACAATTTTATATTTTTGAGTTATCTTTTCAATTAATTTTATTAAACACTTTTAATTCAATAGATCAGTTAAATTATTATTAGCTATAACTAGATTATAAGTTAATTTTACTAAAGAGAGCATGTGTTTATTTTTGGCCAAAAGAACATATGTGTCCCTAAATTATGCCTTATAGTACCAGCTAGCTCTTACTTCGGGGCATATAAACTCCTAAATTTTCTTACTGTCAACACTGTCTAACTTCATTCGAATTGACTCGGTTCTTCCAAAACCACTTCGTTTTAGTTTTTTTTTATAAATTAAAACGATGCCGTTTTGGTGTGACGTAAAAAAAGTCCAAAATCGTAAATTTGCTCATAAACTATATTTTATACTGCAAGTTAGCCTCTAAACTATGTGATTTAGTGCAAATTATCCCATATTTAATACAAAATAATATTGTTTCTTCAGAGACAAAGTTTAAAGACAAATAAGGTAAAATGATGTCTATTTAGAGAAATTTTTTTTTTTAAAAATCAAAACAGTAATAACTTTAATTGACGTTGTTTTGAAATCTATTCCAAATTGAAATCTATAATAAAATTAAACATATTTATGAAAATAAAAGATATTTTTTAATTTTAAATTAAATTAAATAATTATAAATTTTATAATATTAATTATAAATTAAAATTAATATAAAAATTATATTAATTTATAATTTTATAAATGAATAATTATAATTAATTATTAATATAAAAATTTATAATTAATTAATTTATATTACAATTAATAATTAATATAAAAATTAATTTTAATTTATAATTAATTACAATTATTTAATTTAATTTATAATAAAAAGTATTTTTTATTTTCATAAATATCTTTAATTTTATTATAGATTTCAATTCGGAGTATGAAATATAGAAATTTTAGATTTTAGAATGACATCATTTCAAGCTATCAGTGTTTTGAATTTTTTTTTTATTTTTTCCTTTAAACCGACGTCGATGTCTCTAAAACAACGTTATTTTATATTAAATAGGAAGTAATTTGCACTAAATTATATAATTCATGAGCTAACTTGCACTGTAAGACATAGTTCGGGAACATATTTGTGTTTTTAGCTTTTTTTTTTTTTTAAATTATACTAAAATGACGTCGTTTTGATTTATAAAAAAAAACAACAAAATAATGTCGTTTTGGAAAAACCGAACGAATTTGATTTACAGTGAGAAAATTTAAGAGCTTATATACTCCGAGTAGAAAATTGAGAAAATAATTTAAACTGAATCATAGTTTAGAAACTAACTCGTACTATATAATATAATTTAGGGATATATTTGCCTGCTTTTATTTCTTTTTTTCTTTCCGATAAGATACGCGCATGAACCAAAGTCAAGGAATCTGATTTCACCTGAAACTAAGAGAAAGAAACTTAGAAATTATAATTGGTGAGGGGAATAAATTGTAGCAACCATGCCAACAGTCCGTCCATTCAATGGTGGGACGAAATGGCATCATGCCACTTTACTGCGTGTGGTGAGAAACTTGCCATATGCTATAAAGATGAGGTATCAGGTGTCCTGATAAAAAAGAGCTAAAGCGGTTGTAAATGAAAAATCATTAATGTGATTCCTTTTTCACTTGCGATAGAAATAGGATTTGAATTTACAAAACATCTTATTACTTTACATGATATATATCATGATCTACTATATCACTGAACATTTGTAATTATTAATCTAATTTCACAAGTCACGATAATCACGAAATAAATTAAAATTTTTAAGATACATAACTATATATTAATGTGATACTATTTATTAAGAAATTAAAATCTATAAAAGGAAAGAGACATAATTAAAGTTTACTCCCTAAAGCTCTATCCTTTGACTTTTAATTTTTAGATTACTCGTGATTTTTAATTATTTCAGTTTTCATGATTAATACAATTTGATTTGTGATTTGATGTTCAACATGTTGTACATAGATTTTTAATAATTTGTTGCAAAAAAAAAATTATTATTTTTTTAGTTAATTAAAAAGACAATAAAAGTAAGTGAAAGAAAAATCAACTTATTGATTGTGCAGTGCGATAATCAACAATTAATGATGGTTAGATGGAATTGAGATATCATTTTGAGAATAATAAAAAGTTAATTAAAATAAGAATTATATAAAGCTAATAGAACAAAAAGATCGTTACATTATTTCTTTGATCATTTTGTCAAAATTAAGAGCCATGTACACTAAAAATCAAGCTACACTAGTAAAGTTCATTCGTAACTTCAAAAAATATGTCAGCGAGAGTATATTTTTAATTAACGTAGCTTCTAATTTATATAAAATTTTTAAGAAAGTGTAATATAAAAAAGTTGATAAAGAAGGTTGTAATAAATATAAATTATAACGTTTAAAAGCTTAATAAATCAAAATAAAAGTATATAAATTTAATAAAAAAAGTAAATAATGTTGTGTTATTTCAAAAGAAAAGGATAAAAAGAGAGTAGAAAAAGGGAAAGATAAAAACCGGAAAAAAAAAAAGAAAAGAATCTACGCGGGAAAGATTTGAGCATGTAGTTGATAATGTGAGAGGCTGACGGGATATACGACAATTGCGAAGTTCGAAAATTTGAATTAAAAATAGTATGTAATCTCTTATTGGTATGGCTGTATATATACAAGTTTTTATTTTTAAAAATTTTATTCGTTAAATATTTTCGCGGAAATTTTTGAGTAGATGATATTATTTATTTACTCTTAATATTATATGTTTATTTTCACTTTGAATGGTTCCATATAATTCGCAATATATATATATATATATATATATATATATATATAAAAGAAAAATATAATACTTTTATAATATTAAGAATTAAACTTATATTTTAAAAAATGAAGAAATGTTGCATTACTATTTTTTAATTGTCAATAAGCAAAGTGCGATTAATCGATTAAAATTAGTGATTGAGTAATTAAAATAAATTTAAGGGACTTTTTAAAATTTTATTTTTGTACAGCAAATTTTTTATTGTTATTATAACTGATCCATGTCTAGCATATCCGTAGACATTTAAAAAAAAAAAAAAGAGAGATATTTGCATATATAAATTAATTCGATTTTATTATTTAGAACAAAACAGAGGTGTCAGAGATAGAGAGAGTCAGAGGGTTTTGAAGATATTGATTGACACCGGGATTGTTTTTACTCTCATAGTGGGAAATAGGAAAGTATATGATCAAGAAGAGGGGAAAAAAAAAAAAAAAAAGAAGAGAAACCTCCCCATCCCAACAGGCCGAAAGCATTCGGAAAAAGAAAAAAAATAAAAAAAGGGAAAAAACAGAACAGAAGCGTCCTCCTTTCCGTATAAATGACAGAATGTTATCTGGCCTCCAAAGCAAGCATTTACATTACAGAGAAAACAAGTGAGGGGACGGAAGGTTTTGAGGAATCAGAACGTTAAGGGTGAATGGCCTCCTACGAGCCTGTTAAAGGGTCTGATGATGGCCATGACCATACAAATTGCAAATCCTTAAGATGTAAAATTGTTGATGACGTTGAAGATGTAGAACTGGCTCTTGGTTTTGCAAACGATGGCGACACTGCTAATAAAATTAAAATCATAGCAGATGACAAATCCTCTGTCCTCTCTCCTAACTCCAACCACCAACCGCAGCGTATTGTTTCTTTGGATGTTTTTCGCGGTCTCACTGTTGCGGTAATCATATTTACATTCCTTTCACTTCTTTCTTGTGTTCATTATTGCTATATTACTGTTATCTGCTATCATCTTGGATCGGGACTCGACAGAAACAATATCAGAAATTGATCGATTTCTAAATATTGTGATAAACAAGCTTTTATATTCTCTAACAAAATCCATTTAAACAACAACTGTCAATATTTTCAGCAGAAAAATTATTTGTTGCATTAAGAATATTGTAGTGATTAATGCGTTTAATCTTAGTCAACATGTACTTTTGGTTTTCTACCTATCTATAGCAAATTTTGATTGTATAATTATGATTTCATATTTTCCAAAACAGGGGTGTTTACATCTGTGGAATGCTTTTTCGTTTTTTTATGCAGCAAACAAACAAATGGCACCCATTTCTTGAATTTTCACTGCTTTTCTTATGCAACCAGTCGTTCAGTTAGTGAATTATGACTCTTCTTAATATCTGAAACTGAAAGTAATTAAATTTGATTATTAGAGAGGCAGGAACATCTACCAAATAAGAAATTTCGTCAGGATTTGGATTAGCTAGGCCTAGGGAGGTGCACACTCATCCCCTCCATCAAATTTTGAATATATGCAGTAAACTTATGTTCGTCCCACACTTCACTAGGTATAATATGATTGTGGGCGAATGCTTATAAACAATAAGAATTTCCTCCTGGGTTTCTAATGATTGATTGAAGATAACATAAGTTTTCTCTCATTCTATGTTTGCTCGTATTTTAAATTCTGGCAGCTAATGATACTTGTCGATTATGCTGGTGGAGTTCTGCCCGCTATCAATCATTCACCATGGAATGGTCTATCAATCGCTGATTTGGTCATGCCATTTTTCCTCTTCATAGTTGGCGTTTCACTTGGACTTGCTTACAAGGTAGGTTTTGCTTCGAAAAGTTAATACTCTTATACACAGTATTGAAGGGTTGAAACATATTTTTTCATTTATGATTCCACTGCTTGAACTCTTAACTGAATATTTGTTCCATACAGAAATTATCTTGCAGAGCAACTGCAACTAGAAAAGCAACACTCCGGACACTTAAACTTCTAACATTAGGCTTATTTCTTCAAGGTCCTTTTTTTGACCTACAACCTTGTATTATGGTTTATACTTCTTAGGCTGCCATTTTTTTTTATTTACATTACAATGTGTGCAGAAAGTGAGAGGAGAAGATGAGATTTAATAGAGGCCTACTTTGTCCTGTAACCAAAATAATGCGTGATTTTGTGAATCTTGTTCTGAAATGCATCCACACTATAATGGTGTTATTCATTGAACATTTATTGTTTTTCCTGTCCAGGGGGCTTTTTGCATCGCATAAATGATTTAACTTATGGAGTTAATATTGAGCAAATGAGATGGATGGGTATCTTACAGGTAAGCTCTTCAAACTTCTCTGTTATTTCTTTTATCAGCTACAAAGATAAAAGTAGAAAAAGTATACATAGCAGAGTTAAAGGTTGGACACTAATTGTGGGTCCTTCAACGGATGAGTCTGATAGAAGGACTCAAATTTTTTCACCAGTGCTGGCAACATGCTTATCCCTATATATTTTGTATACTATGATCATAAGCTGTACAATAACAGATGCCTTTCCTTCTCAGAGAATAGCATTAGCATATTTAGTAGGAGCATTGTGTGAGATTTGGCTCAAAGATAACCATGCCGATTCAGGCTTATCTGTAGTGAGGAAATATCAATTTCAATGGTGAGTATCTTTCCACATTGTGTTGTCACAAGTCTCATCAATTTTTTTCCTCCTTTATACCAATGTATGAAACAACAGGTCATCAGCTAGTTCAGAAAATAATGAACTTTCAAGTTTTTAAATAGTTAGACATTTCTGGTTCCTGTTTCCTGAATATAGTTGACTTGTCTGTTGTAATTTATAAAACCGACATATAATAGTTAAAAAGGAAACCGGCTATCATTCAGTCCTTGCTTTGAGATTCCTGAATGAACCAGTGGTGTGGCAGATAATGAATATGTTTAGTAACTCAGCTTATTGGTACTATTCTTTTATTCTTGGTTTAGGAGAGTGGAAGGGAAATCACCTTGCTTAGTTGACTAAATACAGTATTTAGTTAAGTTGCAGTACCATTCATGCTGTTTTACCACAAAGTGATAATTTGAATTTGATAACTCAACCTGTAATACAACTTAAAATTATGAGTAACATAACACTTGAATTACATTGTAGATAGGGTGATTCTGCATGTCTTTGAAGGAGTGTTAAGTTGAGTGTGCATCATTTTTTTTATCCCAGAGAAATATTATGTTTGTCCATTTATTTTTTCATTTATACATTGGAATATTTGCATTTTTATAACTTTTTTCCACCTCCTTCAGGTTTGTGGCTTGGTTGCTTATTACTACGTATCTTTCATTGGTATATGGGTTGTATGTTCCTGACTGGGAGTATCAGATTCCAGTTGAAGCTACTTCCCCTGCCTCAAAAATATTTTCAGTGAGACTATCTTCTTTGCCTTATATTATTGTCCTCTTTCTCTCTTTTCTGTGTTTTTGGTTTCATTATTTTAATATTTCTATTATGCTAAAAGGTGAAATGCGGAGTAAGGGGTGACACAGGGCCAGCTTGTAATGCTGTTGGACTGATTGATCGTACAGTAATGGGAATTAAACATCTATACAGAAAGCCAATCTATGAGCGAATGAAGGTAATCTATCTCAGTTGCTTTCGGTTCTTAACTTCTCATGCTATTTGTTCCTAAAAAATCTAGGTTTATTTTTCTATTGATTTTATTATCAGTCCCATTGTTATTATTTGCTGTTCGCAGGTATGCAGTATCAATTCCCCGGACTATGGCCCTTTACCTCCTGATGCCCCTTTATGGTGTCAAGCCCCATTTGATCCCGAAGGAATTTTGAGGTTCGTGTGCTATTTCATAGTGCTTGTCCATATAGTTGGCATCCTTGACAGCTAATTGATTGTTATTTTATCAATATAGATAGAGAAAACTTGGTTAGGCAAGTTTGTCAATATTGGAAGGCACTGCTATACTCATGAGATCTTCTTCCATCACATGAGTTTTCAGTTTCATATTCTAATCATTTTTTGCTCTGTCCTTGTAGTTCAGTAATGGCTGCAGTTACCTGCTTGGTTGGTTTGCATTACGGTCACATTATTGTCCATTACAAGGTAATCCATTTTCAAGGGGCATACTGTTTATTTCTCCTTAGAAGTTTTGGTTTGCGAAACTATTTTGTTTACTCTGTCACATGCAGGACCACAGGGATAGGATCCTTCATTGGATGATCCCATCTGCTTGTCTTATTGCCTTGGGCCTGGCACTGGACTTTTTCGGTAAGCGGTTGCATTGCATTTTTGTTAGGTGTGAATTTGTAGCTATTAAATTATTACTTTTTTAATTAGCTTACTTTATCTGTTTCATTCTTATAGGGATGCATGTCAATAAAGCCCTTTATACGTTCAGTTACATGAGTGTCACTGCTGGTGCTGCTGGTATTCTGTTTGCAGGAATATATATGCTGGTTGGATCACATCTAATACCAAATAAAGCATACTTTTTTTTAACAATTATAATCTCTTTTGCTGAATTTGGTCTGATTAGCTAATCAATGAGGATGTGCTTGCTCGGCAGGTGGATGTGTGTGGATATAAGCGCATGACTTTGTTGTTCAAGTGGATGGGGATGCATGCATTGGTGATTTATATCATTGCAGCGTGCAATATCTTGCCTATTTTCCTGCAAGGATTTTATTGGAAGCGTCCGGAAAATAACATTGTAATTCTCTTTTTTGTTACTAGAATCTCTTAGCACTTATGATTCCCTATATTTGTTGAATATTATGTTCTTACCAATCACTGTTTCATCTCTCGCAGCTTCAGTTTATTGGGATTGGAAGATGAATGCGTGGTAGACTGGCAGATTACCTTAAGACGGCTACTTTATTCTCTTTTTCCTTGTTTACAGGAAAAATCCCTTGCCACTTTCTTCAACTTTTGTTAGTAGCAGTAAAATGTAGAAGAATTTTACTTGATATTTGATGCATTCATTAATCTTTCAGAAATCAGAAACTTTGGGATCATAATTCATCGTCATATTCAAGAAGCCGACTTATTGTATAAAAGATGCATGATCATCATCACTGTACAAAGAAACATTAACTGATTATTCTTGGCGAATATGCTTCTCGACTTCCCCTTCTGTTGCAATGTAGAACCAATTAATTTACACATGAGAAGGGCAAATCAAAAACAAGAAAACTAAAAAACAAAGCATGGTATTAAAATTTAGAATTTACATCTGGTGCTGTCAAATAAATATAACAGGTAACACGAAAAATATGAAAGGAAGCCATTCATACAAGTAAAAGAAGCATATATTTGCATAAAGCTAGCGTGATGTGATTAATGATGGGAATCGATCAGTGGTGATAGAGCGAAGGTGGGTTTGAAGGAGGCTGAGGAAGCTATAGGAAGAGGAGTAGAGAGCGTAGAGGATGGAGGAGAGTCAGTAGAATTATAGTAAGGATATGTGTATAGTATATACAGTTTGAGCAATATTGAGGGCGAAAAGGAAGACAGCAGAAACAAGGGAGAGAATAGCCCAAGGATTTCTGAAATAGGTGTGACTGAGATTGGCACGCCACTCATTAATGAGGTCAATTTCATTGCTACAATCGGCACTTTTACTAGCATGACAATTTAGTGTGTGAAAAGAAAGGAGCTGGTTATTGTCAGAGTCCATTAGTTCAATCACAGCTTGGACACGTGTTAGTTGTATCTTCTTTACTTTCGTGTAACTTTAGCATTGTCTGTGATAGGCAGTTACTCCATTCACTTTCGTGTAACTTTAGCTTTGTCTGTGATAGGCAGTTACTCCATTCTGTAGTTTAAAGTTTTTTACAAAAATTAAAAATATTATTCTATTTTAAAAGATTAAAAGTAATTACTCTATCCATTCTATATTAATTGGGTAATTTCACTAGAATTAATAAATCATTAATTAGTTTTAAATTTTAAAAAAAATGAGTGGTTGAAACTAAATTACCATTTAATTGAAAGACTCAAAATTATTAGAAAATATAAAAAAAAATTATATAAGTTATTTAGTCTAAGTCTAGAATAAATAATTTTAGAATTCTATATAAAGAGCAAAATTGAAAAAAATTTTAAATTTCCTTGATTATATGAAAATGACAAATAAATGAAATTTTAAATTTTTTCAAAAGTGACAGTTGATATGAAACAGAGAGAGCAATAGGTAAGAATTTTATTAACAAAGAAGACTTATTCCAAATGGAATAAATTTTATTTTATATATAAGAAGCTGTAAACCCATTTGACTTTCATTTTTCACACAATTAATCAATCTTGTTGATACTCATTTCAAGCTTTCTTACAACAATCATTCACTTTTTATGCACAAAGTCAAGGCTAGTATTAGGGTTTGAAGGCTAGTATTAGGGTTTGAAGCTTGGCAACTGCTTTGTCACTTCCAATATCATGCTAGATAATTCCTCGAGAGTGTAAGAGAGCTACATCCTTCTCATTATCAACGATATGAAAAGGTATATGATATCTTATACCAAAAAAAGTATAGGATGTCATATCATTCCCGGCAGCTACATATGGAGATGCTCAAAGGCCATCAAATTGAGAACTCTTTACCAACCAATGAGAAAATGTTTAGGGTTTAGGGTTTAGGGTTTAGGGTTTAGGGTTTAGGGTTTAGGGTTTAGGGTTTAGGGTTTAGGGTTAGGGTTTAGGGTTTAGGGTTTAGGGTTTAGGGTTTAGGGTTTAGGGTTTAGGGTTTAGGGTTTAGGGTTTAGGGTTTAGGGTTT
>CATIWF010081601.1:0-12974 GCA_949630135.1 Balakata baccata | reverse complement strand
TCTGTTCTTTTAGAAGTAATAAGAAATAACTGTTTTGCTCATTTATTTAGAATTATATGAACTGCAGCTAGGAATCTAATGTACATGGCAGATAGTGGCAAAAAGCCCTTCTTAACATAGTAATCTTTCTACCGGGCAAACATAAAATTGCAAGTTAGCTGTGGACATTAGAAAAGAGAACCGGTTTCACTCTGTAGCAGAAGAAATTCAGGAAAATCATATGTTTCTCCGAATAATGCGTACGCAATGATTTTCTTCCTCAGGCTGATGAATCTAGTTTTTCCAGAGAATCAGTAACATTCCTCATAGAAGGTCTCTTATCAGGGCTGATATAAACACAAGATAGTGCTATCTTAAGTAGTGCAGTTATCTCTTCTTTCTTGTCCAAATCATAAACCAAGAAGGGATCTAACACATCAGACAGTGGCTTGACTTCAGTGCTCAGCTGAATCCACTGAACAAGTCCCATCTCTGATGAACCTGTCTGTATAACAGGTGACTTTCCGGAAATCATTTCCAGTACAATCACTCCAAACGAATAAACATCCCATTTCTGTGACGGCTTTGAGGCCCTCGACACTTCAGGTGCTTCATAGTAAGACATAACTGCACTCGAATTTGTTGGCGTAAGCATATATGGAGACCCTTGTTGAGGTGTACCGCCTGTCATTTGTTCCAATTGAACTGAAAACGATTCTTCAGGTTTGTAAGTTAGACGGCTAAGTCCAAAATCGGAGATGTGTGGTTCCATGTTCTCTCCAAGCAGAATATTGCTAGGCTTTAGATTTCCATGGACATACCTCTTGGGGCCGAGTTCATGTAGAAAAGCTAACCCTTTAGCTACTCCTTTGATGATTGAAAGACGAACAGACCAAGAAAGAGGTTTGAAGTATATCAATCCTGTTCTTCCTGTTCAGATTTAAAAAATAAGAAGGCCTTGCGTTACCAAGCAAGAAAAACATATCAAGATAGTACTATATTTGGAAACTGACCATGAATTGCGGCGGCCAGGTCACCGTTGGGAATATAATCATAGATGAGCAGCTTCTCATTAATGCACCAGCAATATGCCAGAAGACTGACAATGTTTGGATGCCTAATCTTACCAATTGCTTCAACTTCAGTCTGAAATTCTCTGTATCTTTGAGATCCACCATCTTCAAGTCTTCTCACAGCAACAGTTGTTCCCTTTTCCAGAACAACTTTATAGATGATTCCTGTTCTGCTCTTCCCCAGAAGGAAAGCAGAGGCTTTCAGAAGTTGTTCGAGATTGAACTTAACCTGCGGGTCTAATGGCGTGAAAATGTACTGCTCCATATTTTCTGACAGAGACTCCAAGTCATCTGTCCTGAAGCAGAACATCTCCCTTCTAATGACAGATTTCTCTTCATTATTACTGCCCTCAATGCCATGGCTTCTTTTGTAAACATACTCTCTCTTATACCAGTAAGTGAAAAGGGCACTGAAAAAGGCAATCCCCAACACTGTACTAACAACAATTCCTATCACGAAACGGCGACTCCTGCTAGAGCTGCCCCCTGGAGATGAGTGATCAGGTTCATATGGCAAAGGCTTTGGATTAGGAGGGCATGGAGTTTTCAATGGAAGTCCACAAAGGAGAGGGTTGCCGGCAAAAGCAGTTGGTCCCACATTCAGTAGAACATCATTTTCAGGTATTGGACCGCTGAGATTGTTGTAAGAAAGATTGATATAAACCCTTTCAGGAAGATCTTCTAAGCTTGCCGGAATAACTCCATCGAAAAAATTGTGAGATAGGTCAAGTATTCCTTGTAAGCTAGACAATTTGCCTAGATCGCTAGGTATCGAACCGGTTAAGCTGTTGAAAGAAAGATTCAACTGCTGAAGCATTGCCAAATTGGTTCCAAAACCATTTGGTAAAGAACCAGTGAATTTGTTTCCACTGAGGAAAAGCTGCCTCAGTTTCTTGCACTGAAGAAGAGATGAAGAGATCGAACCATTGAAGTAATTCTGGGAAAGATCCAGGATCCTGAGGTCCTTGAGGTTCCCTATCTCATCAGGAACTGAACCAGAAAATGAATTTCCTGACAGGATTAAGTTTGTTAATCCTCTTGCGCCAAAGAGTTCAACTGGCAATCTTCCAGAGAAATAATTATTCCTGAGATTAACACGACGAAGAGCAATGAGTTTCCCTGTATCAAGATGCAGAATTCCAGAAAGTCTCTGATTTGGAACACTCAAAGAAATCGCTCTTTCTTGTTTGCATTGAACTCCATGCCAAGAACATGGGTTGATATCTGAAGAATTCCAGTTATCAAAATGGCCAGTAACAGAGCTACCTGCAGATTGTTTGAAGGATAGAAGAGCAAGACCTTCATCATTTAGAGAAGTCACGAGTGAAATAAGTTGGAGTAAGAAGAAAGATAGCAATGGCAACATAGTTTCTGCAGCAAATCTCAAGGCGAACAGAGAAAAAAGAAGATAAAAGAAAACTTAATTGATGGTTTCACTTTTCTTGGACCTTACTTATAAACTTGTGAGAAAGCAGGCAAGAGTGTTGACTGGGTGAAATGGGTCAAATGCAATTTGAGATGTATTCCAATTGGTTTACAGTAATAATACCATTTTTCAATTTCTTTAGTATTTTAGAGTAATGAAGCTAATTAAACATGTTCCCAATTCACTTTTCCTTCAACTAAACGCAAACTCGCATGCCATGTTTCTATTCTAGAGAATTACTTGCCAACAATTTGTCATGGATTTTGATTGCTCATTAATGAATTAGTACTTTTATTAAAGAATGAATAATTGATAATCCTTGAGGTTTTAATTTTTACAGACAAAAACAAAATTTTAAAAAACTAACAGCACATTTGACAAAATGCCATTTGAGAACAATTAGAAAAACTAAGAGCTTAAATATAATGACTACTCTATAATTACAGTAGTTGGTAATGAGCAAAAACAATAAATATTTATAAAAAAGCTATTAGACTGTTGTGAAATTTTAAAAAATTCACCCAAAAACATCTAATACATAGAAAAATTTATGTGTATTGCACTGCAATATTTGAATTCATACAATATCATATTAATAAATATTATTTCAAATGATAAAGGAGTGCACTGATAATTTTTTAAAACATGAAAAAATCATGCGGCATAGTTTGAAATTCATACATTCTCAAATTTATAGGTATTATCTCAAACGATAGGAAAGCACGGTTAACCTTTTTAAAATTTATTTTTAATTGTAATTTATTAAAATCTTAGGAGAATTATCACTAATTTGTTTCTTACTAGATAAATCTGTCTGGACACAACAATTAGAATAAAAAATCATATGTTATTTAATTTCAACATAATTTAATTAATAGATCTATCAATCATTATATAGTTGTTATTTTATGAATCTTTAAAGATGGAATAGCAATATAATAGTTCAAGTTTCACTAGGAAATGTGACACGTGGAGTGATATAGCGTGATTGATGGCGTTATTGGGTGTACAAAGAAGACAAATTTAGTAAGTAATAGAGATTGAAGTTCGGTGAGATGGTTTGACTGTGCATATGATATGACAAAAACTTCAATTCTGTGGAAAAATTGGGATTATCTTGCTGGGACCGGAAGAGGGCGGAGTCTTTACTTCTTTAGATTTGGTTAAATATCGACGATGCTGAGTAAGCTTTAAATATTTACAGCCTTGCAGCCACATCAAATCACTGATTTTTTTTTTTTTTCATTTTTTGCTGAGACCCGTATTCAGAACCCATGACCGGAGCTAACGGGGTTGGACTATGAATCGGCATGATTACGGTTCAGAACCGGTCGGTGTCCAGGGGACAGTTTAGGACCGGTTTGAAACCGGCTGATTTCAGTTTGGAATCACCGGTTAGGCCAATTCAAAAAATTAATATATATATTATATAATAAATATATATTAACACGTAAAATATTATATATATATAATATTATAAATATGTACATACATTTATAAACGGCGAATTACTTCAATTATATAAACAGTAACAACTTAATATTTCAAAAAATATTTATAACACAAAAGTATTTTATTTTTTATTTCGTAATTAAATGATACTTCTATTTTCAGATATTATGTTTTCTAATAGAAGTGTGATATAAAATACCTATAAAAGATAAATGTAAACAAAAACTAACACTCAGCCAACAAAATTGAAATAAAAAAAATGACATGGATTGAAGGCCTACAAAACTATCTCGTTAAATTAACTCTATATCTCTCTGGTTGCTAACCGGGTATTAGTTTTTATTTAAAATTATATGCTATGTATATTTAATATCACACTTCTATTAGAGAAGAGAAATGTTTGAAATTACTATTAAATATCTCAAAAGTAGATTTTTTTTAAATTTTTTTTATTTAATTGATTGTTTTTAATTTTTTATAAAATGTTATTTTCATATATGTTTCTAAAAAAATATCTATTTACATGTTCTTACACAAAAACAGTTTTCAAAATTAAAAAAAGTTTAAAATACAAAATTATTTTCCAAAAAATGTTTTTTCCAAATGCAATATCACACAAGCTTTAACAGCTGAAGGCGAAAGTATCATGTAGTTACAAAATAAAAATTAAAGTACTTTTGTATTATACATAATTTTTGAGGTATTAAATTATTATATATATAATTGAAGTACCATGAATGTAAGTCACTCCATTTATATATAATATATTATAAATATATAAATAAATGTAATTATTTATATATAATAAATTTAATTTAATTATTTTAATAAAATAAAAAAAATAAAAAAGAGGGCGTGTGACTGTGAAAGAGGTGTGCACTGTGCAGTGTGGTGTGGCTGGGTGGCGTATGTGTAGGGTGTAGCCTACCTAAGGTGAGGTATTTCTTACTAGGTGTAGTCATCTAAACTATTTACTATTTTGTGGTGATTTTTAAAAAATTTCTAAATTTATGATAGTTTTAAAAGTATTTTTAATTTTGGGGTAGCATGTGCTACTTGGAATGGCGGACAGACCCTCTATGAGATGCGCCACTTGAAGCGGCGCACCTCTGTGTCAGGTGTGCCACTTGGAGTTTTTTTTCCCTCCACGTACTTACTTTTTATTTTACATGCATGTTTATTGTACAATTTGGCTAAATTTACAACAAATTATTTTTTATTTAAATTTATTTATTAAATTTTGTTAATTATTTAAAAAAATGAAGATACAATTTATAAATTAAAGTTTGATAAATTAAATTTACTTGTTAATAAATCAATTATACATTAAGTAAATAAATTAAAATAAATAAATAAATTATAAATTAAAGAATTTAGAATTTAATGATGCATTGACTAAAATTTAGAAAATAAAAAATTATAAAATTTTTTAGGGATAAAAAATATACCGTACCAAGTTTTTTTTTTCCACACAAGTTGGCCTACTTAATTATTTTTTTTTCTTTTTATTTTTTGCATGCATGCATATTGGACATTAATTGTTAATTAAATTTATTAATTAAATTTTGGTTAATTATTTTTTAGAAAAATAAAGATACAATTTATAAAGTAACGCTTGATAAATTAAATTTACTATATAATGAATCAATTAAATTTAAGTAAAATTTAGGAAATAAAAATTTATAAATTTTTTTAGTAATAAAAAATATACAAATAAATTGTGACAAAAATAATAATAATATACAAATATAAAAATTCATTCAAGTTCCATAACGCTAATGTCTTTGAATTTATGGACTCAGAATAATTTGTGGACTCGGAAATATAAATAATAATTTCTTCAACATTGAATTAGTGGACTCAGAATAATTTGTAGTTATCATACCATGGTAATATCTGACATCATATGTTAATGTCCATTTACATCGAAGGATTTTTTTCCAATCAAGCAAACGAATCAGGATCCTTCACTTCAATTTTTTTCCATCAACTTATTGAATTTTCATTTTTGGTGCAAGTTGTCTACGAATGACAAATTAACTTCTTTAGTCTTCAAGATATTCATATATGACAATATTCGTTATTAAATAACTAATGATAAAAATCATTTATACATAGATACATGCTGACTTTCTCTACCAATTTTTTTATACTTTAATTTTTGAATTTAGTATTGTATTTATTGGTAATATAACGAATACAATATCTATGAGAATTTTGATACCATAGATCTTAACTCATTATATGTTTGATTCCTATGTGATGATAAAAAATAATGCACACATCATTAAGCCCATCACAAATAATGTAGCGTAATAGATTCATAAAATATTCTTAGTTTTCTTTGTTTTCCTTTTCGATAAGAGCAAATGTAACCGGTAATATTTTGTTATTACCATCTACAGTTTGAGCCATTAGGAGAACACCTTTATACTTTCCATATAAAAATGTTTCATCAACATACAAAACTAGTTTGCAATATTTGAAACATTCAACGCATGACTTGTATGCCTAAAACATTCGTTTAGATCTACGAAAGCCTTCAACAAGATGACTATTGACCATGTGTGTCTTACCTTCTACATACCAAAAAGAACCTCTATTTCTTCAACATGCATTATGCAGGAAGTCACATAAGTGTAAATAGGAATCATCCCAATTTCCAAACAATTGTCTAATATATCTCTATTTTGCATACAAAACTTTTTTATACGAGAGAGTTATATGAAATCTATTCCTCATGTCCTCAACAAGTGCCTTCACCATGATATCAGGTTGCTCGCACAACATGCTCTTAATATATCCTAATATCAACTCTGAGTCAAAATTCTTATAGTCCAGTAATTCTTCAGGAGCACTACAAGTGTATGGATAAGAATGTCAATTTTAGTCTGATATGCGGTGCCCCATCCGGATCCCGAATTGTTTTGTATCAGGGACAGGGCGAGGACGATATATACATCTCCTGCCCCGATCCCCACCCCGATAATTTTATTTATATTTATATATTTTATATATATTTATACATACAATATTATATATATTTTTAACATAATTAATAAATTTAAAAATAATAAAATAAGAATATAACATTTCTTTAAAGTAAAAAAATATTTTTTATTTGAAAAATTATATAATTAACTAATTAATTAAAATAATAAAAAAAAATAATGTTAAAAATTGAAAAAAATAAAAAATATATAATATAAATCAGAGATTGGATTGGATCAGGGATCCCTGTCCCTGTTGGATATAGGGATGGAGACTGAAACATTTTCTCCAATGGGGATCAGAGCGAGGTTTCGGGGTCGGAGATGAGGATGAGGATGGAGAAATCCGCCCTGAATCTACCCTGCTTGCCACTCTTATGTGTGGATCGAGTTATCTCCCAAAGACCAATTTTTTCTTAAGCGTAGCACGCAATTTCCAATTACAACCTTTACTAATGTTACAAATAATGGTGATTGTATTTGGTCTTATTTCAGAACTTTAAATTTGTCGTTTCACCCTCATTGAATATACTTTTGCCGCTACCTTAACATCATCCCTTGAATCAAAAGATATTCCTACGCGAAACTCTTTTGACGAATTCTAAATTATGCCTTCTTCTGGTACATTTATATTCATTTCCATCTCTTCAATGTCGTGATTATTCAAGTGTGTCTAATGATTCTATAGCTATATATTCAAATCTATGTCCACTTTAAATCAACTGGTTGTATTCATTTTTCTCGTCATTTTTATCCTCATCATAATAGTTTTGTTCATCATCCCCATCAATATCAGTGTTGTCCTCCTATTTTTCATTATCATCGTCCTCCTCTTTATCATCATAATCATCATAGTCATCATATTCATATCATCTTCTTGTTGACTTGACCTATCCATTTCAAAAAATGTTGGATTCAAATATTCGCATTCTCCAACATTATGTTTTTCAATGGACTTATTACATGAGTAATCAACAAACAATTCAATAAATTACAAGCCGAGAATTTGGCTAACAATTGATATATCAATGCAACTTGATTTTCACCCCATATTTTTATAAGTAAAAAAAATATATTTCCACCTTAGTTATACATTGGAACTTTATACAAAATCTTGTTGATAACTGCATTACTATCAAATTCCAAAGTTGTTTTAATCTTATATAACAAAACTTTTGTGCATAATTTTTCATCTATAGAAACAGTTTTTGCATATTAATTTATAAAAGTAGCACCAATTTGAATCTGAATTATCTCGCCACCACAATAAATGGTCATAGACAGTATTAAAAGCATTGCATTATTTTTTCATTATTCAAATAGTTGATTTTAACATAATAATAATAATAATAATAATAATAATAATAATAATAATAATAATAATAATAATAATAATAATAATAATAATAAACATGACATACTTATTATTATCTATGACATATATAATTATGAAATTAGGATTTTTATCCTTTTCTTGTACTACTTAAGATATTTCCAATGTAAATATATGATTTTTATGATAATAATAATAATAATAATAATAATAATAATAATAATAATAATAATAATAATATATGATTTTTATGATGTATTTTCATATTTCAAATCAACTTTGGCTTTTATAGTAGTTTAGAAGGCAAATTATTCACAGTATTTAGTGTTTGTTTTACTGTTATAAAAACTAATGGTTATGCGATGCTTATGACATTTGTTGTGTCCTATGAACTCGATACTAAGTTGTTGTTCTTGTCCTTTACACTGTCTAATGACGTGGCTATACATGCTTTTTTTTTTCTCTTTGCTACTATAAATACTTTATCGTTTTTGTTTTGTTCTTTGTTATACTTAATATTTAGTCTATTAATTTCAATTAAATAACTAGAAATAATTTTTTTTGAAAACTCGTAATGCAAATATGTAAATTTTTTGAAATGACAGTTTTTTGGACTACAATATTAAATAAATAAATAAATTGTATAATATGCATTAGTGGTTGCTTTCTTGGTTTATCTAGCAATATAATACTTATTATTATTCATTACATATGAACTATGAAATTTGGATTTTTATCCTTGTCTTACACTGCTTAAGATATTTAATGAATATTCATTACACAACAACAATAATAATAATAATAATAATAATAATAATAATAATAATAATAATAATAATAATAATTATTATTATTATTTAATTGAATAATTGTAATAAAATTTTTAATAATTACTATTTTTAATACTATTAATAAATACTATTTCTACATGATTTATCGTTTATATTGATAATTAATATTTTTATTATTAATTTTATTTTAAATTTTTATTTAATTTAATTAATATAATAATAAAAATTAAATAATTATCATAGCTATTTGTACATAAAATATTATTATTATTATTATTTTATTCAAACTAAAAAATAACTAAAATATATTACAACAAATTAAATATTTAATCATCACAACAATATATTACTTTATAAAGTTATTAAATAACAAAAAATAATAAAAATCATGTCAATTTAAAATATGCAATTAATATTACTAACATTTAATGTTAAAATCCTTTTATATGTCGAACACTTTTCTAACAATTACAGAAAAAATCCTACAAAAATTAATATCGTATAAAAATAATTATTTTTCATAATATATAATAAATTTTCAATAAAAGAGTCATTATTGTTATTATAAATATCATCATCATTATTATTACATAACTATAATTACTGTAATTTTTAATAATATTTTTACTAAATAAGTTTATCTACCTAAGCAAAATTTATCTACTAATACTACATCACTTCTATTCATAATTTTACAACATTATTTATACACATAAATTACTTAAAATATTATGTATATTTTTTTCTTCGAAATTTATCTACATATTTTTTTCGAAATTTGTTTTTTTTAAAAATATAATTTACATAAATTTATCTATATATTACCGATATCAAATCTCTTATCCATGATGTTGAAATCGACAGCACCAAGTGTTTTAGTGTTACATGCATGCAAAATACATACATAAAAAGTATCATTAGAAGAAACAAAAATATATTGGCATAGCTTAACCAAAATATAGGACTAATTAAGTAATAAAAAATTTCCTAATATTTTTAAGTACTAAAAAATTAATTACCTATATTTTACATTATTATTTTTTAATATTTTCACTAATACTACCTCATTTTAATATTTTGACTAATACTGGCTCAATTTAAAAATAAATAATAAGTTTAAAATGATAAAAGGTATCTTTCTAAGTTCAACCTATTTAAGTGACATAAAAAAAATTAAAATCAAGAAAAAATTGAGGAAGAAAAATGCACCTTAATCCAAATTTTTCAATGATATAAAAAAAATTAAAAAGCTAAAGATCGAAGTAAAGAGAGTTTCAACCAAAGTACTTTCGTGAAAGAAAAAAAATAAAAGAGCAAAGTTTAAGACCGTAGCAAAAAAAAAACACATAAACTAGAGAAAAACCGGATATGAAAGAGTAAAAATTGGAGCAAAGAAAAAAAAAATGAAAGAGCAGTCTATTTATTCAAATCTAAACATCAATAATTTGAATTGTTATGAATTCAATTTCAATAGTTGTACATTAATCATATGTGAATAAAAAAAAGCTGAACTGAAATTTTGAAGGATTCCTTATGAAAAAAGAAGCTGGGAAGGGCTAGGTAGAAAGAGGTGCACCACTTACACTGGCGCACGTCTAGTGCGTCAATTCAAGTGGTGAGTCCCTCCTTTACTCGCCATTTGGACTGACATAAAACAACCATAAATTTAGAAATAGTACAAAAACTACTACTTTTTCTAATCACCACAATTCAAAAAATAGCCTCCTAAGGTGGCATGTGTAGAGAAGGGAGAAGGGGGAGGGCTTGTGAGGGAAAAAAATTTTGAATTTGAATTTTTTTTTTAATTTTTTAAAATATAATCAGTTCAGAACCGTGAACCGCTAGTTTACAGTTCAAAAACTGATTGAATTAGATTAGAACCAGTTGTCTTACGAGTTCGGTCTGGATTGGAACTATAATCGGTAGTTAATAGTCCGATTCAGATTTGATATGATCAGTTCCAATTCGACTAGTTCCGGTTCGAAGTGGCCATGTCTAACTATGAAAGTGTAAATTTCTCATAGTATGAATTTTTTTCTATTTAAAAAACTCAAAACTTACTTAAAGAAAACAAATGTTGAACCACAGTATGTTGTAAGCCTAAATAAATTTACTGTGAATTAATCAATGCAGCGCTGTACATGTTGGTTTTTACCACTTCAGTTCCTTTATCGTTTTTTATTCCACTTTGTTTTCTGTTTATCATTTGGCCTCTCAAAAGTTCAAATTTAAGTTATTTTGTGTCCGACATGATAAAAAAGTAAAAATCATAACTAAATTTGAGGGGAATGAGGTTGATTTATTTGACTTTGAAAGATTTTTCTAAAATTTTTTAGATGTAGAAAATAAATAGCTCCCGGATTCAATCAAACAATGCACAAATGAGCCAAGGAGGAAAAGGCTAGCTGCTGCTAGCGTGAGGTCGACAACAAGGGAGGGAGGGAGCGATCTAAAGGGGTTCGGCAACGAAATTGCCAAAGAGCAGAGATACAAATGACAAGGGGCAGAAAAGACAACCTGTTCTTGCATTAATAACCCAAAAAATAAAAGGAAAATTCTTTTGTCTCCGGCAAATTTAGGAAAAAATGAGAAATTCTGATAATGCCAAATAACAACAGATTTTCATCATATAGCTACAGAAAATTAAAAGATTATTTTATTTAAGGTTATGAAAACAAAAATTTGTATATTAAAAAAATTTAATTAAATTCTTGTAAAAAAAATTAATTAAAAGCATAATAATTAAATTCTATAAATTCAAAAAAAAGTTTTTTTAATGATAAATCCAAATTATAATTGTGCACTTGAAATCACGTGTGTAGGTACAAAAAATATAAGAGCAAGTAATTGAAATTTTCATATGAATTTGCTCTATATTAAATAATTAATTTGAACCATCATTTTTTTTGAGGTTATTATTCTTCATTGGGCTTCTTGGACTATATATTAGAACCATTTGGACATTTTTTGGTCCATCTAAATTAAAGTCTCTATATTAAAATAAAAAAAGAAAATTAATTAAAAACATAAATGATAATAATTATTTATTTATTTATTTATTTTGAAAGAGTCACATGCATGAGTGTGGAAAAAGAAATCTCTCATACCTCTCATGTCTCCATATCTCACAAATATATATTTTCTTTTTATTTTTAGATTTAGGCACAATGAATCAAAGTTTTATTCTAAGGACCAAAACATATTTTTTCCCTATAAAAGGGCACCAATTCACACAGCAAAGAAAAAAATTTGGAGGGGAAAAGAGAGAAGAAAGGGGAAAGAAAAAAAAAAAGAAGGAAGAAAGAAAAGGAAAAGAGAGAAAAGAAAAAAGAAAGAAAAGGAAAAGAGAGAAAAGAAGAAAGAAAAAAGAAAAGGAAGAAAGAAAAAAAAAAGAAAGAAGAGGAAGAAGAGAAAAAAGAAGAAAAAAAGACAGTAAAATTTTTTTTGGATCTATCATCATAAATTACAGATATTGTAATTTATGATCTACTTGTTTTATTGAAAAAATGTATTTTCTTTTATTTTAGTTATTATTTCATAATAAAAAAAACATATGTTGTTTATTTTATTTTATTTCATTTTTTTCTTTTCATTCATTATTATAGTTCTTGATCTATAAGTTTAGTTCATTATTATATGTTGATTTATTATTATTATTATTATTATTATTATTATTATTATTATTATTATTATTATTATTATTATGTGTTGTGATCTATATTTATTATTATTTTGCTTTTTATTTTATTTTTTATTTACTCATTTTTTACTTGTTAGTATTGTTGTCATTATTATTTGTTGAGATCTATATATTAACATTTATATCATGGAGTATATCTTAAAAAAATATAGATGGAAAGACTTTTATTTATAAACTCATTAATGGTATATATAAAAAGATAATAAATAGTATGATGTGATTTTCTTTTT